>JAGDQP010005306.1:0-21399 GCA_022664845.1 Lepisma saccharinum
TGAGGCATGTCATGTCTACAGCCTACTACCCACAGGGAGAACCAGCGGAGACCATCGTCAAGAGCACCGCACGAATGCTGAGAAAGTATTGCTACAGCAACCAGAAATCTTGGCCCAGACACCTTGCTAAGGTAGAGAGATGTCTTAACTCTGCCATACACCTCTCTACAGGACGGTCTGCGTATGAGGTTCACCTAGGAATCTCATCGACCAATGAAGTAGCACGACTCTTCGACATTCCGGAAATGGAACGGCCACGGGACATCAAGTACTTTGTGGAACAAGCAAGCCACAACCTGAAGAAGACAGCAGCTGCAAGAAAAAAGTACTTCGATGCTCACCACAAGACTGTGATCTACGAAGTGGGTGACCTGGTCTTGGCCCGTATCTTTCCAAAGTCGGATGCCCTAGCAGGTATCTCGAAAAAATTAATGTTCATGTACTCGGGACCATGGGTAATTGTGTCCAAGACACAAAAGAATGTCTATACCCTTGGGGATCCATTAACTAAGGTCCCAGTGCTGAAGAGAAACGCATGCCTAATAAAGAGATACAAGCATCGTGAGGAAGCAAGTGTGGATCTGAGGTCAGATTAAGGATCTGGTACCATTGAACCGATTGTGACATAACCCGGATGTGACTTGAACCACAGACGCCGGAAGCTGATGTGTGTTCCATGTATAGGTAGTTATTATTTTATTTTTTTTAGTATAGTTGTTTGTTAAGTGCATTTTCTTGTGAATTTTTTTTTTTTTGTGTGTGCATTAGTATTGTATACCGTATTAGGATATTTTTTGGTTTCATACCAATGTCATGTAATGTATTTTGTTTTTTAAGATGTTATTTAGTACAGGGTATTATTTTGTATGTGGACTATTTTTGAGTGACACTTTATTTTTGGGGGATTGTAATTTTTGGTATGTTTGTATTTTTTTTGTTTGTTTACTTTTTACTTATGAGATGTCATGTTACCTTTGTCTGTAGATCTTACCTAGAAGTAGGTACGTTCTAAATAAGTATCCACAGACAAGGGGGGGATATTGTAGAGAGCAGGTTTCACCAACCTAATTTGCATCTCGGTATGCAAATTTTACCATGCAAATTTTTTTTTTTCTCTAATTTTTCATTTTTTTTGCATACAATTAAATTTTGGATGTGTAATTTGAATATTTTGAATGATAATGTGTGTATTAAGCTGATTAATCTATCTAAGGGTGTTATGCATATGATTAGAACATATATTTAATTTGTAATAACATTTAGGTAGCATCTTTGAAAATTTGGAATTCTCCATCATTTTCTGTATTTCTTCGTTGCTCAGAGACAAGCGAGCCAGGTTTTCAGCTGAACTTCGATTGAGGGCGAAAGGTCACCGCAGCGTTGGACCTTACACTGCTGGGATATTTCTCCAGAAAGGAAGATGCAAGAAATATTCCCACTGCCTATCTACATAGGAAACTAAAGAGAAGAAAGTTTACCTATAGTTGGCAATCATTAGTACCGTCGCCTCTCAGTCGGACCAAAATTCATTGTTTTGAGCACGTTCAGCTTAGAAATACAAAGACATGTGAAAAATATCAATTCTGACCAGAATTGACACCTTACGTCCCTTTCCCCGTCTCCGGGGTATGGCTAACCAGTGAGCCTATAACGAAAATGATGCTTCAAGACGCGGAAGGATATGTGTTTTCTGCTACATTTTACATTTATGTTGTTATGTCTATGTACACCCATAGAGAAAGTTTGTTTGGGTCTCCGTTTGCTCTATCACTACTTTTAATGTGATTCGGGTCCCTTGTAACTAATTATCAGTGCATTTATGAATAAACAAACACAGGAACTAATTTCAGATCAATCGTGCTGTCTAGCGCATGCCGATGGAGTCATGAGGCAGCTGTGACATGTGCTGTACTGGAGTTGCAGTACAAGCCCTGTTTTCTTTTTCTGTTATCTTCCTCCCTTCATGATGTCATCTCGTTGTAAATACAGTAACCCCTCCCCCATATATCTAGTTTATAATTGTATATTTTGTACTGTCACATCTTTCTTCTTTTCATATTATTTTGTCCTTTATTTGCTTTGTTTTCCTCTCCAGTTAGCTCTTTCCCGCTAAGTTTGTTTTGATTTAGTTTGCCGATATCTCCCGTCAGAGGGCAGCATCGGTCGAGAGGAGAATTTGAAGCAACCTGTCTATTACATTTTCTTTCTTTTTTCTTCTTTTTAATTGTTTTAAGAAGTGTTTTAGTGGTTTATGTATGTAATATCATGTATTTAGTATGTAAGTATAATTACTCAGTGGCTGAACTCATGACATTGAGTCAGTATAATGTAAATATTGTTTTAATATCCGAGTTGGCCAGTGCCTTGTGACAGGTGGCAACCCTGACACACAGGTGTAGTGAGTTTCTCTCTGCCTGTTTGGTGTTACGAGAGCGAGTCCCATCGGAGACCGCAAAAACACAACCTGAGGTACGAAAAGCCAACAGCCACATCGGGAGTGCTATCTTAGTTTCGAGACAATCAACATGTCGTGAAAGTTACTAGTTGTCTGAATAGAGACTCGTACTAACAGACATACTGCTCAAGTGTTAGAGCTGCATTATCAAACTGTGTGTTTTGTGATATATCCAAAGTGGTAATTGGAAAAGTGCATTACCAAAAGCACCTCACAAGTAAACAATCTTATGTGCTACAATCTTATATAATGAGTGATCAAACAGTACAGTGAATCACCATAAACTCACAAATACCATTTATTTGGTGTTATACTTTTTTTTTTTTTTTATTTCAACATTATCAATTTGGCTTGCACCAAATCAAACCGTGCACTGCCAATGGAAATGTGTGGCATCCAGTGAGTAAACATGCCAATGTTAGAAGATGGATGATTCGAACTTGACTTTGTGTTATTAAGTACCCATTTACACAAATCACCGCAGAGTATCTTGGAACTTGTGAATTCATTCTTTTCAATGACAAGCCACCACAAGTTCACCTTGTCAAAAGGTACATTAGTCACCTTACGCGTAGTCTACAAGAGTGCTAACGCTATAACCTTTGCTAAGTCACAGTATAACCAGTTGCGCTACTAAAACTGGAAAAAACATTTTTTTTTTTTTACAACTTTGTGTGCTCCAGAACTTTCAACTCGTGGACTGTAGGTCCCATCCTTGGAACTCTTTACCAGCGTGTGAAACCCCAAGTGACCCCACTCAGATGAACACTGCAAGTTTCACTTCGGATAATGTAACCTTGTGTATATACATAAACAATAGCCAAGTGTAACTTCAATCTAGTGACGTCACATAAATTGTGTGTTTCAAAATTACCGGTAAACGTCATGAAAGTGAGCTCACCAAAAATAGTGTTGTTTGTTGTGTGAATGTAAATAATTCAACAGGTACAAAGGAATCATGCCTGTTATTAAGTGTATGTAAATAGTGTCTGTCATACATCTCTACTCTTTCTAAAGTCATCAACCTCGTTTGGAATAAATCTAATTAAGTATCTCTACTGGAATTACATAGTTTATCTTCACTTCTTCAATGGTCACCTGTGCTATCCTGAGTGTGCTCTTTACAGAGGTGAGTACTGTAAATTTAGTGCAGCATACATGTTACTATGTTTTCAGGCTTCCTAGGTTGATGCGGACGGAAGGTGGATCTGAAATTATTTCACCTTGCTTCGAAAGTACTTCATCAGAAATTACATTGCTATTCTTGCAGTCATGTGTAACCTACTAACCCCTGAGAGTAACATATTCAAGGCGAGATATGTGGTCTCTTGACCTTCTTTGTATTTTTAATTGACGATCTCACGCCTCTCCAGTAATTAATATTTCTGTAATTAAATTCAAGGCGCCCCTATTAAAGTAAATGAAACTGGAGATCTTTTGTGTTGATAACCTCCACTAATCCCTTGTTTGGAAGTTAAAGTAAAAATTATAACTTGCGTGAGATATCATTAGGTTGAGGTGGAATTAATTAACTTTATTCTAAATTTTCGTGAATATCATTACCATCAACACCTCACCTTGTCATTTTTGACATACTTGGTATAGACCTTTACATTTCTTGGCTCCCAACGCCCAGGCGTTATATTTTTTTTTAACGTCCACCGTTGGGAGTTTACAATTTCTTGGCTCCCAACGTGAGGGGCTTCACAAGTCACAGTTCACTTGATCCAACGTCGCTTTCCGAATATTAGGAGGTATTCTGGGATAGCATTGAATATTTGCGAATCATTTACTGTTATTGAAATCCGAGACCGCACTAAATGACCAGGTAGCAACTTCATGATAGACTTATATTGGCTACAAACCGTTAAAAAAATGTTTGCAAACTCTCAGTTTACCAGGAACAACAGATGAATTGATCACGTAAAGCCATGTTTGCTTATTTACAAGCCCGCCATCTGTTGTCCACGAACTTCCAGTAGCCTCAGCCACGTCTTGGTGTTTTTAAGCAATCCTCCTCTGATTCCTACGTGTGGTTGGTTGAATGTAAATTTTACCTTTAACTATTCTGATAAAGCTTGTTTGGATCAAGCAAAATACTGTGAATGTGTCCAGGTAAGACTTTGAAAATATATTCTAATTATTTAGAAATTCTAGCCAGTGGTATTTACATTACGGACAATCTGCTCTGTTGTTATGCAAAGAGACCCGAGAATGGATTGGATGGAAGCCAAAAACTGGCTTTTAATTAAATAAAATTTGTTTTACAGGGTGGACGAAAATTAGTTGTCAATATTCAAGGAATGCAAAGTTCTCATCAAGCCATAAAAAAAATGTTAAATAAAGCGTGGTTTCTGACATAGAGGCATCCGAAATGGGCGAAGCATATGACGTCATATTTCGACAAATAATGACGTAAGTCGTGTCGGTTTAGCAAATCCCAATTGAAGTAGTACCCAATACATATATTTAGGTAATGGTTATGATTGACGAATGCAACCTAGAGGGGACATTTCTATGCTTACCCTATTAAAGCATTTACTTCCTTGACAATCAAATTCTTACTCCAAAATGCGTCACTCTCTCAATCATAAATTTTGCTGAAGTAGGTGCATTGTGTAAAACTTCCATTATGATTTGCAAAATCGACACGCCTTACGTTATTATTTGTGGAGCTATGACGCCTTTTATGACCATGCCTCGCCCACTTCGAACGCCTCTAGCTCCGAAATCACGCTTTATTTCACGTTTCTTCAAAGGAACTGTTTTTCTTAGTTCGATGAAAACTTTTCTTTCCTACAATATTCGCAACTATTATTATTTCTACCCTGTATATCTAGTTACGATAACCCAAAAAAAGGATGACAAAGGTGAACTGGGCTTTATGTTCTGCATTGGCCGTCATCTTCAGTTATTTCAGCGTTGGTTTAGTTTTCGGAAGGTCCTGCGATCGATCCCAGCGGCCGACTATCCTGACAGATGCTTTTTTCAGGGTTTTTCCTGTCATACTCGACAAATGCTGGGATGGTACCTACAATATAGGCCCTGGCCGTCTACCATCCAACATCTTTTTCCCCTCCCTATACCGGCCTGAGCCTGAGATGCCTAAAGGCCTTAAATTAAATCAATTCAATTATTTGACTTACATTATTTGTAGTGAAGAGGTATGGCCTAAGTCTTTCACAAGTCTGATTGATAACGTTCCTTGGCGTGCATTCTTTCGGGGTAAGGAATAGGGAAAGTAGCAGCAAGAGCCTATTCTGGTGAAACTAAGGAAAACCATCGAAATCCTCAGTCGGATTAGCCGGCAGCAGGACATTAACCTGCCTCTCTAGTACCGTCCAGGCTGTCATATAAGTACTAATGTCCAACAGTCGGTCATTTTTTGATAGTTTGCTTCCGGCCTTTTTACCGTCCAGTAAAAATCCGGAATTGACGTCACACTTCTGAACACCCCTACCGTCCACCAACTTAGCTTCCCATGTATACACATTCGGTACCGATTTAAAATGTAAGAAATTGCCATTGTCTATAATAGAGCGTGGTTTTACTTTCTTTTTAAAAGTTGTTTATTTTTCCAACGTTCTTATTTTATTAATTTTCTCTCTTTTCTATATTTTCAGTGGCATATTTTGTGAAATTGAAGCCGATTTATGTGAAGTTCTTAATCCTTGCCTGAATGGCGGTACCTGCGTTGGAACATCCAGCTCTTACAAGTGCAACTGTCGTCTTGGTTTTGCAGGAACAAACTGTGACCAACGTAAGTATTAAACAAGCATACTGTATTATTCGTACACAGTAATGTATTCAGACTTTACTTTGCTGGGGAAGTGTCTTACGATATTCATATAGAAAAAATATATATCTATGCCCAAGTCATGTTATTTTTATCCTAAAGTATAGTGGTAATAAGGAAAGAATAGAGCTCTTATCTTTCGTTCTGCCTGAATTTGCATTGGATACTTAGTTATACACATGGTTACTATATGTTATTTCATCAGTGCCTTGCGTTGTAGTAAGTCGCACGAGAAAGCTATCTTCCCAGGTTGAACACTATCAAAACACAGAATGGACAGAGAGAGTGGGAGAAACACGATTGAACAGAAGGCGCGCTCACTGCTGACACACAGAAGGGTGAAAGAATGGCGAGAACGTTGTGACTGCCTCTTCGCACTTTCCGTTAGTCAAACCTAGTTTCTTTCCTCCTCATGTCATCCACCCGAATATATTCTTTGTCTGTTAGGATAATAGATAGTTTGAAGTTGATGGTTTTAACACAACCCGTAGATAGTTTACTGTATGTAATCGTGACTTACCGATATTTCATGTCTTTGAAACAACAGGTGTGAAATAGTGTAACAATTCGTCGTATGAATATTAAATCAAATGAGATATTTCCCCTTCCGCCAATGCTATTCGCTATTGCCCATTAGAACATTTTCCTGGCTAGCTTAAAATGTATGAAAAGTGTAAGGTAAATAGGGTTTCGCAGAAATCTAACTGTCGTGAATAGCGAGGGTTGAATCTGTGAAAAATTCTTGTTTATTTATTTATTTTTTATTGCCCTCTTGAAATTCTGTAATATTTTGAAAAGCAGTTAACCTTCATTGATATGAATGGTTTTCGGTGAAGGATCTTAACGTCATGTTATCCAATTATCCTCATTATAATTTCTCTGTGGCCTCACGGAACTTCTTACATACACCCAGCTTAATAACATTATTCTGGATATTAGCGGCATAAGGGAGAAATCAGTTTTCATGAAGATAGTTACAAATAACAATCATTATGTTTCTTCTTCAAGGTTAAAAAGCTGTAAGCACAATTTTGCGTCAAGATTAACTTCTCAAGCCAGAATTTAAATTCCCGTCACCCACTGCCTCTGTCGATAATTTTAAATACAAAAAAATGCCAATAGGAAAAAAAACTATAAAGTGGAAACTAATTATCCGATTCTCATAAAACTTTAAACAACCATAAAAGACATTTGTACGTAGGTAATGAAAAATGAAAATGTACTGTATTGGTAAATACAGTAAAAATTAAGTAAAAAATATGTTACTTGATACTAAAGAAGAATTCTACTTATGAAAAGAAAACCGCAAAAGATGTACCTCTTTTCATGAAATTGGGGAAACCAATAACAGATAGGAGTAAAGTTTAGTGGCTGAATATGTTTAATTATGATATATTGCCGATAGATGTCAGTGAACGCAACGTTATGAAAATATTACATCTTGAGTACACCGTACGGCAAACAGGCTTGAAAGGTTAAGAAACTCCTCTAGAAACTTGATCAAGATTAAACGCTAAAATAGGAAGTTCCATATTTCAATGCGCCATCGTGACTTAACAATGCTTGAGAAATTTTAGTGCTTACTTTCTGAGAATTATCGACAATGTTACATTTTTTTGTGAAATTGAAACATCCAAGCTTTCGGATTTGTCTTGAAACCATTTTCAAGGCACAAGATTTCGCAATATAGGAAATTTAACATTAAAATATGAGGTAGATTCTCGAACGCACCCCAACTTTAAATTTTTACTGTTAAAGTCAATAGAAACCCTGCAAAATTCCACCTACACCCTCCCAATTTTAATTTTACACCCCTCAAACTGGGACCAACTTGATATGCAACTAATGTGCTTAGCTTTTTCACGACTAGAACAACATGGACAATACTAGAAAATGAGCAGTCCCATTCTCTTTATTTTACTTTTTATTTATTCCGAAACCTTGTCCAAGTGCAGTAATTTTGCTCGGGAAATTGTTAATACTATTTTATTAATACTCTTTAAACAGATGATTATACATTTAATGGGACTGTCTGTTCGCTACTAAGTCATTATTATCCATTTACCATTTCGGTACTAGATTATCCAAATACAATCTGATTTTCATTTTTTGTTGTATTCTTTTTAACAACATAACTTTGTATATTTCACATAAATACATTTTCATTACAGCCACTGTCAGTGATTATTTGTTTATTTATTTTTCATAGGTGCTGAATTTGTTGAAGAAGTCAGCTTTCAGGGGGATGGATACCTAGAACTGAGTAAAGATTTGATGCCTCACAAGTCCCAGGAGGACTTAATAACAGTCGAATTTTCTACCACAAGTCCTAATGGTCTTCTTCTTTGGCATGGACAACCGCCGGATGTCGACGGAAAGTCACAAGACTTTTTGGTTGTGGCAGGTATGAGTTACTAAAGCATGTGCTCCAAAATGTACTGTCGAACTAAATATCCTCAAAAATACATAATTGTTGTTAAAAATGTTTGTAGACAAGATACAGATAGGAGATTTTAGAGCTCTTGGTAAGGCTTTTTAGAGGATCTTTCGACTACAGTTCATTTTTACTGATGATACTGTCTGTGAATATAGGAACTCTGGTCGACGACCATCTCCAAAGCGTATTAACTTTACAGCAGACGGAATGTCTCCAGACTTTACTCCGATAAACTTTGTCTGACATACTCCTAGAAGGAGTTGTTGCAAAACGTTATTTCTCCAGGACTAAGATATAAAAATTATTGTCCAAAAGTGCCATTTACATCCTTGTCATGAACGGCCTGAGTCCTCATTTAAAAGCTGAATTTGTTTCAGTTTTAGGGGACCTCCATATTGTCCTGCTACGAAATCATATCATATCATCTTTTCCTCCGATCTGTAAACTTCCGTATTTATCTGAAAGTGGTTCTTGATCATCAGGGAATAGCGTTCATTTGTTCTTTTGTATTTTATAGTATAATTGAAGTAAGACACATGTCCAATGACGCAAATTTTACACTAGGTGTAAAAAAAATTTGTATTTCTCTGGGAGTACAAGTATTATAATTGTGCGAATGATCTAATATTGTAACTACAGATGTGTTCAAATTATTAGAGTCACTTCCGAAAAGACCAAAGTTTCTTTTTCATATTAAGAATGGCAAAGAAACGTCTGGAATCGACAGAAGGACTGAAACATTGAAATTCTGGTGATTGGAATAAATTATGTTTCAGTGGTGAATCATATTTCACTGTGTTTCAGAGGTGTTGAACCTCGCGAGATCCAACATCAACCTCAAAACGTGAGGTCAAGGACCGAAGTCCGATCGCGATATTGAGGTTGAGTGAGGTCAAGGGCCGAAGTTCGATCGCGAGGTTGAGATTGAAGTCCTGTCGCGAGGTCAAGGTCGAGTGAGGTCGCGGTTGAAATTCGATCGCGAGGTTGAGGTTGAGTGAAGTCGAAGTCCCGTCGCGAGGTCGAGGTTGACTGAGGTCAAGGTCTAAGTCCCTTTGCGAGGTCGAGGTTGAGCGAGGTCAGTTCAAATGTACACCTATGCTGTGTTTGATGAATTTTTATGGTATGGGCAACGTCGACCTAAGAAGTAGTTCCCATTGGAATGTGAAAAATAAACTAAAAAATCCAACCCTAGTACAGTTTTGGGGTGTAATGTCTGTCTTACGACCTGGAAGGTTTCATAAGGGTTAGGTGGCAGAACAGCCATAGGCTGAACCTCGCCCGCTTAAATAAAGAATTTTTAAATTCAATTTTTTTTTTTTCAATAACAGAGGAAACAATGAAGCTTAACAGATAAATAAAGGGTCTTCCAAAGAGATACTGCCGCCTGGTTTGGTGACGATCCTTCATCTTTATGTAGAATGGAGTTCCCCGGCACAAGTTCAAGAATGTCAAAAAATTATTAAGGATAAGGATATTAGTGTACTTCCGTAGCCGAACAACAATCCCGACATGAACCCCACTGGAAATCTCTGGAGCTTCATGAAGGGAATGCTGAAGAAGAAGAACATTAAAGCCAAACATCAGTTGATCGAGGAAAACAATAATTTATGAGTTAACAACGGTGACTTGCAACATTAAACTTGTACGTAGCAGTCCACAAAAGCAGAAGCATTTGATAAAGAATAAAGGGTTCCATACTCAGTAATAATCTTTGTCAGATGTAATTTTCTACCGATTTTCTTATCTCATTTAATATTTGCCATGCAGAACTAAACAGTATGTAGCAATAGTATGCGTGTGTCACGCACAAATTAATTATTGACTTTGAAAAGATTAAGTGAATTAAAAATGAGTAAGAAATTAACTAGTAGTAACTAGGTTTGGGTACAGAAATGAAAGTCAGTTTGTTTCATGCTTGTGTTGTAATTTTCAGTTGTGGATGGCTACCTGGAATTTAGCTACGAACTAGGCTCCGGCCCAGCAAATATAAGAACATCTGTAAGAGTCAACGATGGAAAGAGGCACAAGGCTGTACTGAAACGACAAAGTAAAGATGGCAGCGTCGTCCTGGATGATATGATAACAGAATACGGAAGCAGTCAGTCATTTTTAGCAGCGCTTAACACAGTAGGAAATATTTATATTGGTAAGTATTTTTTTCTCATATTGTTTTGAGTTAGTATGATATTTTAACCCAAACAAAAAATCATTTCGTAGCTAATTTCGGATAGTAAAATACGAGAACAAGGAGAGATATGCTTATTGATGTAATGCTACGTTAATTTAATCAAAAATCTTGACTGACTCTCGATCCTTCTCGAGGTCACCGGAGTTACCGATTTTTAATTGTTGCCCAGATCTCGCAAACTCCCTATTTTCGATCTTTCTGGAAGTTTCGGGAGTATTTCAATTTCTGAAATGGAATCGTTACTTGGACTTGATCTTGAAGGTTGTTTTCCGGCAAGTTTCCAATTAGATCATTCTCAAAAGTCTCGAGGATTCCTGATTCTTGTTTCTCCCAAAAGGTCTTGGGAATGCCCGACTATCGATCCTTCCTAGGGTCTCGGGAATTTTTGACTCTCGTTCCTTCCTAGCCCGGGAATTTCCGACTCTCGATCCTTCCTAGGGTCTCGGGAATTTCCGACTCTCGATCCTTCTTAGGGTCTCGGGAATTGCCGACTATCGATCCTTTCTAGGGTCTCGGGAATATCCAACTCGCGATTCTTCCTAGGGTCTCAGAAATTCCTTTTCCATTCCTAACGTATTGGGTATTGGCGACTTTTAGTCATCCCCTAGACCTCGGGATCTCCGATTTTCTATCCTTTCAAGGTCTCGGGGTTCCCGACTTTCAGTAATTCGCTAATCTCGGGAACTCCCGATTCTCGATACCTCCCGATATATCTCGAGATTTTCCAACTCTTACTCATTCCTAAGGTCTCGTGAATTACTGAGTCTCGATGCTTCATGGATTTCCCTAAAATCGAATCCGGGACAGGAATTTTTTCCCCAATTGTCTTCCCGAGGAGTACTTGCCCTCCCCTGCACAGCGGTATGTTCATAGCTGTATCAATGATTTGTGCATATTCTAATACATTACCAATAATCAGTCTCTTTAATTGATTCATGTTCTATTTCTTTTTTTTAGGTGGTGTACCGAATGCCAAAACCATGACACAAGAAAAATATATGGATGGATTTTCAGGTTGCATTCATTCTATAGAAATGCAGAACTCAGGAATTCTAAACTTGTATAAGGAAGCAGTGTCTGCGGTAAACGTTTTACCTTGCTCAAAGTAAGTGTTCCTTTCTTGAAAAGGATGATTAGAAATGTAATATTTACATGATATAATGAAATGTCTTTAAAAATGACACTTTTTTAAGTAACATTTGTAGTTGGCTTAATATCAGAGCAGTAGAGGAATAGGTACTCAACATTCTCAACGATTGTTACCGTGTTTTTTTTAGGTTTTGTCGCCTTTTTTTCTCCTTTAATGAGGAAACCTTTTAAGGAGTAAGTAAACCTTTTTAGAGGAAGAGATCGACATAAATTAAATTTTATAGCGTTCTAGCATCCACAGGTGAATGCTGCTGTCAATGAGGTACCGGAGAATCGGGTAAAATCGATCATAACCAAAAGGGCTGTAACTTTTCACCCCTACCATCTAGTTGTTACGTGAAAATATGCTAGTACCTTAGTACCAAAGATAGTAAGGTACTAACATTCTTTTCATGTAACCATCCTGTGGTTGGAGTGCAAAATTAAGCCATTTAGCTATGATCGACTTTACCCGACTCACCGGTACGAACTGTGTTGGGCATATCAACGATATAGAGAGATTAATTAGTGGAAAGCATTTTTATTGGACAGCTTCTGAATATGAGTGCATATCTTCTCGATTGTAACTAGAGTTAGAAACGTACTTTGGTCCCCCTCCCCCACCCCAAAAAAATATTATTTAGATACCTGATTCCACGTTGTATGGATACAATTTTCTAAAATTTAGCCGTGTTTAGGAAATTATTATTAAGTGCTGTTGCTATGTAAGACTCAATAATTGTCGATAGATATACAACGAAGTTCATTTCACTTTTGGCTATATATTTGGATTTATTAAATTCCTCCTATATTTAAGTTTATTATTAGACCTATTAATTAAATTAACATAATTAAAATGTATTAATCTGATTATTTCACGAAGCGCTCGGTTGGAAAGAATAGAGTTGAGAATGTTGAGTATATACATAAAAGTAGCACTTGCTTATTTTCTTTCGTTATGTCTAACTTAAATTAACGCATTTTCTTTTGACATTATGGACTTCGTGCTACTAAAAATAGTAAAAACTAAAATTTACTAAATTATAGATAGTACACTACATACTTAACGGATCCAGTAACTAAGCCTTATTCATTATCAGGCACATAAACTACAATGTTAAGAAAAAAGTTAGGTATGATCTATCGCTACCGTAGATACAAACAAAGTGTTAGTTATAGCTGTTCTTATGAAGTATGATTTTAACTGGCTTCTAAGAAATGGTTAAAAAGAACAGTGTCGTACGTGTTCCTATTATGTTCTTAGACAGTTTGGGTGTCCAGTTAAATGCATAGTCACTGGAAACACAAAAAACTCCAAAGTTGATTATGTGTTTTAGTAATTTTCATATACATCAAATAGTGAGGTCTTTAATCTGTAGTATGTTTTACTCTAACTTAAGTGCTGAACAAATCGCACAAGTTTACATCTAAGTGCTTATCAGGAGTATAAAAAATGCGTTCTAAATATCCAGTTTTCCTACTAGAACGAGAATCAACAATATTTTGAAAGCTCTTAAGTGTAAAGACATTTATCCTGTGCACTTGAAAAACACTGCCTCAGTGACACATTAATTAATTCAGTTCTTATGTATCTAAAAACTTTGTCATTGAGCTGTGACACATTCATGTTATAAATTGCTGTCCAGAGTTCTCTGTATATTTTTTATGATGCTCCAAGTGCGAGGTGTTACGAGTAAATCAGCTCATCCAGAAAATCGAGGATAATAGTATTAAACTGGATGTGAAGTAATACAACTTTTATATAATTTACGTTAATATGATATGTACGGGCAAGTTTTTTTGCCTAAGCTGGCCACAATTTTAGAGGATGTTGTCCCTTCGGTAAGTACAGCTTTCGGGAAAAGGAAATGAAAGGTATTTGCTGTAGGTACCATTCCGTGATTAAGATTCAATGATCTCACGATTACCTCTAGGTTTGAATTTGTAGGAGCAGCATTGAAATTTCCCATCTAGCTTTAGAGATTGTTGCTTTACAACAACCTTAAGTAAAAAATAAAATATTCACCGTGTAGAGCAATGTGAAAAGAAAACTTGCTGGATTCTGTTAAGTTCTTGTGTATAACATAAGCTTCTTAGTAATTCTTATTTGCTGTAGAACAGAAAGCTTTAGCTTACTAGGGCTTTAAAATAACTGTAGTATTAACGTCTGTAAAAATATTTATTGCAGTGTTGTGTTAGTATTTAAACTTTATTATAATATTTATTTATCTGCTAGTAGATACTAACGTGATTAACAATTATTAAATCTTTTCTTCTCTCTTAAATCTGTTGAAATGATAATCCAGTGTTGGTTCCCACAATCATTGAACTCTTCCTATAATTTCGGAAGTAATTTTTTAAAATATTTTTCGGAATTAAGTGGCTCTTGTGTGTTGTGATTAAATCTAAAAGCTAGTTCTTCGAATCATGTTCGACAGAACATCGAGTTAGTTCATTCTTAAGAGACCTAAATGACAAGTAACAATGAAAGTTTGGAGAGCGGCCCCAACAAAATACTTGTGAATATGTATCAAATGAACTATCTGACATGTTGACATTATTTTAGCGGATAAATTAGAATACTAGTAATTGATGACGTCATACGCCTATGTAATTATGGGTATTCTCATTTCTCAGCTAAAATAAACAATGTCAACATTTCAGATAGTTTATTTGATACACATTCACAAGTATTATTGGGGCCGCTTTCCAAAATTTTATTGTTGCCTGTCATTTGTCCAGTATCTTTAAAAATATGAAAACACTCTCACACACACGCAGCGTAGGTACTGAAGCTTCTTAAAGAACAGATGAGAAGAATATACGAGTTGCACATATTCTCATAAGAAACAGAGAGCCTTGATTTTCTTTAAAATTTCTCGTGTATGTATGTATGTGCAGAGCAAATCTTTCTCTTTTAATTTCACCCTACAAAATATGTTTGTTTATGTGCAATCCGTAAACTCTTATTGTTGGTATTGCGCACCCCCATCCACACACACACACGCTTCTTTCTAATTACAAATGGTTAAAATATAACCGCCATGTATAGGTCTTCCTGCTCTTATGACTTCGCTTCTGCTGAGGGTTATTTTCTTGCCACAACATAGTTGCTTAGTGTTTTTCTTTGTTGCTTATTTAGCTATGTAGGAAGACAAAACAAATTACTTTTATCAAACAAAATGACTGAATAATTCGTGTTTATACGTACTCATTTTTTTCTTCGGTGGCTTCCTCTTATTATGCATTATTTTAGGGATGACTTCCTCCTATTTTACATTATTGTAGGGGTGACTTCCTCCTATTTTACATTATTTTATGGGCGACTTCTTATTATGCATTATGTTAGGGGCGACTTCTTATTATGCATTATTTTAGGGGTGACTTCCTCTTATTATGCATTATTTTAGGATAAGTTTAGGCATCAAGAACAAATTTCGCCAAGTTCTTCCCTATTATCCCTGTAATTACCGAATCTATATCATTCAGTGGGTGATCTGTAACGTTTCCTGCTTTGTAATCAACTGGTCACACGTTCGATACGACAATGAGAAACCATCATCGGTTTCCTTCCTTGCCCAGAACCCTTCGGTCATAAATCTGCGTGCTGGAAGAACACTCATCATCGTCATCATCATTATACAAAATGCTTCTAAATTCTATTATTTTTCAAAGTTTAGTTGTTTGTACATTTGCACAATGCTCTTGGGTCGTTTTAACTCTCATTTTAGTCAATTATACGTAGTGTTCATGTATTCACATTGATCCAGCAATTTCCTAATTATCCTTCTTGTTATCCTCCTAATCACCCTAAAACTCCAAGATAAGGGGGACCGCGGTGGCTCAGTGGTAGAGCGCTCACCTCTGATGCGTGGAATCCTCAGTTCGATCCCAATTCATGCCATGTGGTCTTTGTAGTGGACAAACACCTTGTGCGTAGGTTATCTCGGGGTACTCCCGTTTCCTCCCACTTTCTTCGTTCCACCAATTCTCCCATCATCATCCATACAACCTGAGCCAAAGTTGCCTAAAGACCTTAAATAATGTTAAAACTTAACTCCGGGATTACGTCGTATTGGATTTCTACGCAGAAATAAGGACCGACACATTATTGAACGTAGATGAGCACTACGCCTCCTAATTTGCAAATCCTAGAAAACTCGATCACGTGTTCTCTTGCCTGCTTATTCAGGTTTCGTCGTTATTGTTTCCTACGCTCTCAGTGAAGCAAACAAATTAACCGGATCTGTGTGCCTTTTTATTATTATTATTATTATTATTATTATTATTGAAATGCTTTCGTTATTTCTCATAACGACCTTAGTATTTCCAATAATTTAATCGCATCTTTCAAGATTCTCGTGGCTCAGTGGGAGCGTGTTGGTTTAGCTTTCGGGAGGTCGTGGGTTCAATACCAGCGGCTGGAATCTTGACTGAGGCTTTTCCAGGGTTTTTCCTGTCATACTAGGCAAATGACGGGATTGTACCTTCAACTTAGGCCCTGATTGACACCTTTCTCCTACTCGATCACGGCCTGAACTTTAAATGTCTAAAGGCCATAAATTCAATTCAATTCAAACCTTGCTTTTGTTACTTGCTCAGCGGCGTAAGTGTTGCAGTAAATCAAATATACTATCTTTTGTTTCTATTTATTCTGTTCCACTTCTACCTTAACGTTTCGATCTCCTCTAAAATATATTTTATTACCAACTTATTTCTGTGATTGTTTAGTGTCTTCATCCAACAAGAGCCACAAGGGACTAAATTATTGAGATATCAAAATTCTTTACTGACTTATCAACACTGGAAAGAAAAATTGCTATGATTCTTTCAAATAAACGAAAATATTAAAAAAATGAAGAATTGAGGTATTCTAGTGAGAGAGAGAGAGAGAGCTAAGCCACAAAGCCAATAAAGTGGTGATTACTATTTACTTTCATTCGTTTGACCTCTGTCTGCAATTTGATTATCACTATTTGTCGTCGGATTGACCATGGAGGCTCCTGGGTCAATCCGTTTGACCTCTGTCGTTTGATTATCACTGTTGTCGGATTGACCGTGGAGGCTCCTGGGTCAATCCGTTTGACCTCTGCCTGCAATTTGATTATCACTATTTGTTGTCGGATTGACCGTGGAGGCTCGTGGGTCTATCCGACAACAAATAGTAATAATCAAATTGCAGATTTGCAGACAGAGGTCAAGCGAGTGAAAGTAAATAGTAATCACGACTTTATTGCTTCGTGGCTTAGCTCTCTCTTGCTGAATGCCTCAATTTAGCAAAGGGTCAAGTCCACGGGTAATGGAAAGTGGTCTCTGCGTTATCAGCTCCTTACTTCCTTACTTGATCTCTCAGAATGTTGTGGGTGCCATCCTCACTGGTGTTCAGCGAAAGTGGAGTTGTCCACACGGCTCCCATAGATGGCTCCAGTGTACAACCAAGTTCAGCTCGAGGACTAGAACCTACTACTCTAGTCTCTGTCACACTCTGTATCTCCTGGTTCATGGTTCTACTACTGCAGTAGCGTAATGTTTTTCTTTCGAAAGGTATTAGTTGTGTTTTTTGTGTGTTTGTACGTGGCGAATTGTTTTCTGTGTTTACTGTGGAAATTCAGTTTCAGTTACGGCTCACTGTGTGCGTGTGTTTTAAACAGAGTATGATTAGATTTTCCTTAGTAGAAGTGTACAACGAGCAAAGGAGTGCTGGTTGACGAACACAGAGAGGCTGAAAAGCTATACTGGGGTGGATTTTGGCCCTGGCTCTGCCTGGCCGGACAAAAGGTGTTTCAGAATTAAGTACATTATTTTCGGGAGGAGATTCCTGGCATCGAAACAAGTAAAATAGTTCCAATAAACATGGGTGTAAATCCGCTTCGTTTTAGAGATACAGCGTTTCCAACTTAGTCCAAATTCCAATTCCATTCTGAAGAAAATGAATAATTCTCAATAAATCAGGAAGGAACTGTGTATTGAAAGAAAATTTTGTTTGCAGGAATTTCTTTCTAACAAGATGGTGGATGTCAGGAATGAAAACACAATGCCTCTGGGTTGTCAGTGTTGCCAATCTGGAATAACGTTTAAAATTTCCAAAGGGCACTACGTTGTGTTATTGGATATTTGATATCACCAGGTGATGGTTAACAACATGCGTAAAGCACAAACAGCAATGTTGCGAACTGTGGATAATACATGAAATGAAATTTCCTAGGAAAATACTAATTTTTGTGTAAGGTGGGGAAAACCTTTCGTTTCCGGACATATGGATAGAACACCTTCGCACTGCATTACAAGGACACAAGCATTCCTATCCACAAGTCCGGAAATGAATAGTTTTCGCGATCGTGTACAAGCTACATATTTTCCTAGGATATTTCATCTCGTGCATTATCCATAGTTGGCAACACTGATGTTTTTGGTTTACGTATGTTATCATCACCAGGGGATATCAAATATTCAGTAACACGATGTAGTGCTATTTGAAAATTTTCAACTTTATTCGAGGTTGGCAACACTGGCAACTCGGTGACATTGTGTTTTCACTCCTGATATGCGCCATCTTGTTAGAAAGAAATTCCTACATGCAAAATTTTCATTCAAAGCATCGTTTCTGATTTATTGAGAATTATTCATTTTCTTCCCATTGTAGGCGTCGATTTTGAGCTCCGAGTTGGAAACGCTGTATTTCCAAAACGAAGCGGAATTTCATCCCTATTTATAGGACCTTTTCTTCTTCTTCTTCTTCTTGTTTCGATGACAGGAATCACCTCCCGAAAGTAATGTACGTAGTTCTGAAATAACCTAAGTAGTGGGGTCAGAAATGCTACGGAAATAGAATTTTGAACGTGTAATGAAACGTTCTAAAGGATGTTTTTCCGTTGTTTGAAGAAAAAAAAAATGCTAATTATAATTATTACACACGATTATGTACCAAATGAATTGAGCTGGAACTGGAACTAAAAAACAGTGACCCATGTGTTTGTTTGCAATTTTTCTTCCTGCATGTGCTTTGAATCATGTGTATGTTACATATGTGTGTTGCATTATGTTAACATGTCTATCTGATTGGGATGCATTTTTCAGCATTAAAATGAAAGCTTTTATTATATACATAAGATAGAAAATTTCTAAATTTGTGCTTCTGTGCTTTACTATAAAAGGAATTCTTTATTTAATTTTAAGGAACTACCTGTTCTCCTTGTGTGTTTACGAAAATTATTTCCTTTGTCTATTTTTAGCCTTTATTTATTTATTTTCAATTATAAAACTATTACAATTGCTTATGTTTAGAATAGCTTTTAAAAATTTTTCACTCAATTTTTGTTTATGCAGTTTATATTTAATAGCTTCCTAAATATAGTGACGCACTATACTTTGTCCAAGGGCTTATTATGGCGGGTGACCATGAAGAACTAAAAGCAATTGCGATAGGGCAGCCAATCACAGGGACAAATTTTGACGTAATTGATTCTCTGAGTGGGGAAGCTGTAAATGGAGTTTAGTTTTCTTGAAGCGGTGCGAGTGTCTTGTCCGTGGAATATTGTTGCCAAGTTTCACGCACAGTAGCAACAACGAGAATGCAGTTGCAGTCTGTTACAGTGAACGGAAACTGCCGAGCGTAGATGCGGCGTTTTGCGTTGTATCGTTTTGATTTCAAGCTTGATCGTCACAGCTTACGCAGATTGTGCGTAAACAAGACGACAATTTTGTACGAGGAAAAAACACGAATAAAAACGTAGTAGCTATCTGATTGCGTCAGGAGATAATTCATTGAATATCGTTTACACGAAGATTACCCGTTGTAAGCCAGTGGACAAATTATAGATGAGAAACGTCACAGTTTACAGTGACGTCAGCTTCTTTTGTTAGCCTTAATGAAGTATATGGCAAAATACCCATAAAGCGCTTTGTCATGATTTTTTCTTGTTTTTTTGCTTTGTCGTGGGGTTAGCTTTAGACGTGATAACTTGAATTAAATTAGATTTTACTCACTTATAAATTCGATTTTTTTTTTTTTTTAAAGAAAGATATTTCTCTATGAGGGAAAATAAATGTGAAAATTTCAGTAAAATTATCCACTCACTTCCGTTTTGATTTGGTTAATTTTCAACATAAAATTTCCGTACTCTTAACTAAAGTTTTCCAGTAGTTTCGCAAGAATCAGACAATTGTCACGAATAGTAATACGAACATTTCTCAGATCCACACGTCAGCTTCTTCACGGTAAGGAAATGAGTTCTAAAGGAAGCGCTTTATTTAGTTTTTGCGTACGTTTAACAACGAAATACTGGAGCGTGGGAATGCGCTGAATGTAGAAGCAGAAGTGGAATAGGTTTGTATACGTTCCTATGTTCGGAGTCGAACGTCTCGTATGTAAGTGTGTAACCACAAATAATATGTGTGTAAACCATTGAACAAAAGTAAGTTATGTGTTCGAAACAAAACTGACGTATATAGATAAATAGTGCATACAAGCAAAACCGACCAACTAGATAAGATCTGAATACCACTAATAAACAAGTTTCAATAAGACATTTGCGCTAGTTTGGTTTTCAACTAGAGATACGTGCATGAATCCGGATGGTTCCGAATGATATTGCAGCCGGATGCCTGGATCCGAACCTTGGAACCGGCTTCCTCTAGGATCCGGTTCTTGGTTCTTTCAGGATCTAGTTTCGCCCAACCCTATTTTTCAACACATATTATTTGTGGTTACACAGTTACATATGACACATTCAGACATTCAGCCCCGAAAAAGGTAAGATAAAAGGATTCCAGATGCAACAAACGGTGACATGCTTTTGTAAGTATTTCACTTTAAGAAGACCTCACGACATAGACCAAATGGATCGCTTCCTTTTTAACACATTCCCTTATCTTCGGACATTACCTGATGAAAAGTACGCATGGATCCGAGAAAATATTCGTGGTACTTGTGACAGTCTTCTGCTGTGTATGGATCTACTGGGAAAACCCTAGGTATGAAGGTGATGTGATCTCCGCCACGTAATTATGATCCAAAAATTCCTGTTTATTACCATTCGTTAAAACTTGCGCGATATTAGTTTTCGTCATCGTTCCATGCTGCCGGGATGTTAAAATATGATCCTTTCTAATGCTCCTTATATGAAAACGAAGTCAAAGCTTCGAAATATGAATCAAATAATAAACTAACAGTAAGTTTAATAATAAAAATGGGAAATATTTAATACCCGTGAAACACATGTATCAAGCTTTCGCCATTACAGAACGTGTTCACAAACAGAAAAAAGGTGAGCTTTCGCCAATAAAGGACGTATTCACAAGCAGAAGAAAAAGGTGAGATTTCGCCAATATAGGACAATGTTCACAAGGAGAAAAAAAAGAGGTGAGCTTTCGCTAGTATAAGACGTGTTCACAAG
>JAGDQP010005306.1:31561-79217 GCA_022664845.1 Lepisma saccharinum
CGTGTTGGTCCAACGCCGGTACTACACTCCCGAAGTACCGGCGTTGGACCAACACAGCGTTGAACCAACACGGCGTTCGACCAACACAGGATTTTGCCCTGGGGTGTTGGTCGTACGCCGGTTCTTGCTGCTTGAGAGGCTGTTGGTCGTATGAAGTGTTGGTCCAACGCCGCATCCCCCACTGAGATACACTTTTACATATTTGAGTCACATATATCTAAACACATCAGTGCCGAACCAACGAGAATTTCACATCAGTCATATAATAATAATAACCACCGGCGTTACAGACCAAAAGGTCCTGAGCCTACCCAAACGCCATCTGTCCGCGATCTGTCCCTGAGTGACGGCCGTGTGGTCAGCACTGCGTGCACCTTATTAGGGGCTTCCTAGACCAAGTGGTCGTCACGTCTTTATTCACGTGACTCTCCAGTTTGCCTCACGACGCTGGATGGACGCCGAAAAGTGGGGTGCTCCAGCCGGGATTTGAACCCGTGACCACGCGGAGATGAGTCCAACGCTCTAACCACTAGACTGTGGAGCCTCACGTCAGTCATAAATCAGGAATAATTGTTGCTTAATTGGACCCCTAGCGACGTTTAGTAGTATTACTGGTGGTCTAACGCCGATCAAACCAAAATGATTCAAGGAATCATCACATACCCTGTTAATCGTCAAGGCTGGCGAGCACTAGTGTAAACAGGAAAATGGTGTATGAGTAGTCGCCACCCACTTAAAGTCTTCGAAAACCCAGCAAAAGTGGGACAACACATCACAGGCGTATTCTATGGTTCATAAAGCTCAAGTTCAGTCTTTTAAAAGAAGTAATATCACAAAGGCATAACAGTTTTAAACAAAAACTTACCCAAGATCAGCTTAAGGAATACACTACAACTGTATTGCTCTCCCATCCGCCGTCACATGACACATTGATGTGTTTGCCTGAACTGTCTCGTCGCATCGTGCTATGCGGAAACGTCATTTCGCGTCATTATTAAGCTTTGCGGAAACCAGTGGTCATTTTATCAACTTTCTATCTCCTGTTGTTCCCTTATTTTCATAAATTTTCTGCGAAAGTGGCGACTACTGGTACATTTACCCTAGTAAATATCTATCTGCATTCTACCAGTGTCGAGTCGGGGGGAGGGGGGAATCCGATTGCATAGAACATAC
This sequence comes from Lepisma saccharinum, assembly GCA_022664845.1. Taxonomy (NCBI): domain Eukaryota; kingdom Metazoa; phylum Arthropoda; class Insecta; order Zygentoma; family Lepismatidae; genus Lepisma; species Lepisma saccharinum. The sequence goes on from JAGDQP010005306.1 coordinate 32,735, forward strand.
AACCGTTCGGAAAATGTCACCTTCTACAAATAAAGGGTTTTAAACTATACGAGCCTAACCCACTATTTTTAATCATTTTTAAGAAAAAGCGTTTTAAATGTTTCGTACAATTGACATTATGTTGTTTGCGTAACTTGCAAACAACTTGTCAAATGTGTCAACATCTTTATAAAAATTTAAAAAACGCTTTCTTAAAAGTGATTTTAAAAAGGTGGTTTAGGCTAGCATGGTTTAAAACACTTCAAATAATTAATCTAACCATTGTGTCGTCAAATATATTATCTTGATACACCGAAACCGATCATTCTTGTTGTAAAAGAATGTCAATACAGAAAAATCCGAACTTGATAGGTCCTGGACAAACGAAACTCTGGCCAAACCAGATTTACGATTTATATTTTGTTATTTCTTTGATGTTACGAAGACTGTATACGAAGTAAAGGCGTGGATGTAGATTTGAACACGGATATAGCTGATTTTATCCTGTGTTAAAGCCATGAAGCCTGCTTCCTTGATTTTGCACAAGCGAGCATCCTCAGGAAAATCATAATGATGTGTGCTTTACTGCTAGGGTTGATGCCATATTACGCTTATGATCTTTGTATTGCGTATAATGAGAGAAAAGAATAATTATCTAACCTTAATTGGTTAACTAATTTTCGTGGAATGCATAGAAAGTACGAACAAAAAGAAATAAAGTTGTTTAACAAAGAAGATAAAAAAATGTTTATCGAAACCCAGCTTTCCAGTTAGTAATCCAACACACTGCGATTATGCCAAGCCGAGAGCTAGTTATAAGCACTTTAGCAGCGTAATTTATCCTTCGCGTAGCTCAGCAGATTACTAATTTACGCCACGGATGTATTTCCCAATTTGATGCGGCAGGTGTGATGTTGACAATTTTGCTACAACTGTGTAGCAAACTCTTGACGTGTCACATTTTTAACGGTAAATAAAAATCCAGGCTCATGCAGAATGTTTGTGGTCATTTTTTAACGAAAAAATGACGCAATAAAAGGATGAAAATGTAAGAAGAAGCAAAAGGGAGGAATTTATTCATAAGAAGTAACAAAACAATGCTCTTACTGAATGAAAAAGAGAAAGAAAAACTTGACCTCGGTGGGAATTGAACCGGCTACTTCCCGGCCAGCAATCCAGCTTTATCCCCTACGCTAGCCGGTCAACTGTGAGAGAACGCCTTCGAAAGGATCTCTCTTTCATCCCGTCAGGTATTTGAGGACAACGTTCAAAGATTTCTTGTATATATGTATCACTCCTGACGTCTTCTGGTATATTATTGTCATTTTTAAATAAAAGCGATTAAATTCGCAGTAGGGCTTCATCTTCCGATGGAGTCATGATAAAAAAAATGGCGGATGACTAGTATCCATGATGCGCTGTGAACCATTCTTAAAAGATGCGAAATCGCCTTTTCAAGATAAGATAAAAAAATATGTGGGCGGTAACATCACTATGGCTTACGCACGTCAGATTTGAAAAATAAATTACATCCGTAAAGTATCGGAATCCCGCCTAAAAGGTCACATTTTCTATCCAAAGTGACATTGTTTCCTTAAAAATTACTCTTTTTCGATTGAAATTCGTTTTTTTTTTAATTAAAACACTTTCTGGTCACAAAACAGCGAAAACTTGCGCTCATCTGATTTGAACAGTAAGGGGAAAAAACAGGGAATTTAAAATGCTTTTCCGAGACCTGTTTTAATGTTGAAAACCTTGTACAAAGCGATAAGTTCGCCAATCCTTCTGCCGATTTTTCCATGGACAGTTCTTCATTTCAGCACGGAATGAATATTCTGTTGAATAGTAAAACGTTTCACCAACAGTAAAAGCACATAACCCGAAAAATCCCGAAAATTGACATTTCTTATTTTTTCCCCTGACCCTTCTAACTACTAAATTACAGAGTATCTATCTCCTTGAAGAGACCTATTCCGTGTTGGTTGCAGAGGTATTTAGAAAGCTAATGACGGATAGATGAAGACAAGAAACTGTTACTATTAGTTACAGGAAGTAGGCTACACCCACACACAAGCACGTATTTAGGGGGGTCCGGACCCCCCCCCCCCCCCCCCACACAAAAGAAACTCAGAGTTTTATGGGAAAATAGTATAACTTCAGGCGTAATTATATATATTTAACATACATTTCATGTCCAGACACACCTTGGACCAATCCCCGGAAGCCCTTGGACCCCTCCCAAAACCAAATTCTGGATACGTGCTTGCCCACACACTTTACAAAGCAGGGAAAAGTGAGACTGAAAAGGGAAATTTTAAACCTTCAGAAGGGAAATAGAAGTCTCATTTTTTGTCAATATTGGAACCAGGTTGGAGGGAGACTGACAAATGATCAATTCAGTGGACAGAGCGCGTTAAGTAGAAAAAAAAAGCACAGATATGAAAACCAAGCACTTTGCCCTGGACATTAAATAACACAATAATTACTATACGGTTTAGTAACGTATTGCACTGCCGAACTTCATACGTCGTACATAATAATAATAATAAGTTTTATTCGTCACGGTGAAAATTGTTCCTAATTTCGTACTCACAGACTGACTGAAATGCGAAAAAATACAAGTTAAAGATAAGATAAAATGAATTGTATGGGCAAATAAAAGTTAAAGCTTCACATTTCCAACACCACGAACAATAGAGCTGATGCATAAGCTTATGCTTTCATCAAAAACTTTTAAACCTAGTCTAGCGAAAAATGCATATTCCAAAGTTGAAGACCTGAATTGCAAAACATTCCAAGTTCACCGGAGTAATTTTTCAGGAGGAACAAAAAAATAGTCCAAGGTCTTGGTATGTTATTATATTCAGGTGTTTTATTATTATTATTATTATTATTAGAAAGGGTTTATGTGGTGGGATTAGGATGTAATATTTATGCAAGTGGATAGCCTTTGGAACATAGATACCGACGAACAGAAAAAATGCAAATACGAAAAAAAGTGAACTTGGGATATTTTGCAATTTAGGTCTTCAATTGTGCAATGGGTGCACAAGAGATTCCTCAAAAGAAGTATGCAATTCCCAGAAATCCTCTTAAGTAAAGGTAGCTTGAAATGAGCATGCGTAAGATGACTTTCCGTATGAGTAAACATTATATACGTCATCACCTTCAACCGTTGAACGTATGTAGTTTTTAAATTTGAATTGAATTGTATTTATGGCCTTTATGCATCAAAGGTTCAGGCCTGGATAGGGGAGGGGAAACGATTCGGGAAGGTGTCGGCCAGGGTCTATGTTGAAGGTGTCATCCCCGCATTTGCCTGGTGTGACTGAGGAAAAGCCTGGAGAACCTCAGTCAGGAAGGTCGGCCGCTGGGATCGAACCCACGACTTCCCGAATGCTACGCACACATTCTACCACTGAGCTACGGCGGCTCGGTTCTCATCGTACGTCTCTCGTGGTGTACGGCCTTTCAAGTAGATAAACCTCATGATGACTCTACATTCAACCGGGTCCATTTTAAGACCTTGCTCCACCATAGCAACTGTAAAAGACAAGAGGTTATAAGTTTAGGGTGAAAAATTATCACGTGAACTTTAGAGATACATTCTCGAAGTTTGTCGGTGCCTTACGTCGCCACCTTGTGCATGTGAGTATAACAAAATATATGGATAAATACTAGACTACTATAATACAGCTGATTAAAAGAAAGTTCCTTGAGAGTAACTCGAAAATTTTGCCTTTATACAGGAATATCTCAGGCGTACAAGGTGATAAGCCACATTCTTTTTGTTTTCGAAAAAAAAAAATGAAGTTTAGTGTCCTCTACATGTCTTTTAAATTTGGCAGAGTTGAGTATCACCTCTGAACGAAGGTAAAAAAAAAATCTTACGCTTTGAGCAGACAAGATAGAGTATTGCCAACTTCTTTATTTATAAAAATCAAATTTTCTTATATGTGGGTTATCACCTTCTACACCTGAGGTATTCATATTACAACTGTATTATCCATCTAGAATCTATCAGGGAAGTAGCTTTGACGCAAAAATAAAGATAATTGAAAATAAACTCAAAAGGAAAAATAATGGAAATGTTAACTAACATGCTTCTTCTTTTGCAAAATCTGTTTTCAAAGTACAAATGAAAGTCAAAATTAATAATAATTTAAAAAAATGAAATATAATAAGTACAAGAATTAGCGCTGCGATTCTGTTAACAATCGCGAAGGCTCGGGTCTCTTGAGAGCATCTCAGACATGCAACAATTAGTTTTTTTATAAATTAGGTTGGCAACACTGACAACTAGGGTACTTGGAGACGGGAACACCAACAGTTTTGTGTCAAAGAGCCTTTATTTTAGGTTTGGTGTGGCTGTGGATACGGCTAATGGTATTAAAACCAAATGGAAAATTTTAATATTTAAATCAGTTGGCAATACTAACAACTGAGGCGCTAGATCAAGACGATTATGGCAGCTCTGAGCTAGTCTAGCCAAGACATTTCCAACGACATCTCAATCACTTCTCTACACTTTGTAGTTTGTGAGATTTATTTTGTAGGCACGGCCAGACTGACGGACTGAGCAGTATTATAAAGTCCCTTTGTGTTAGCTATGCTCTCAATGTACCTAGAAATGAATAGATATAAGATAGTCTTAGTATTACCACTCGAATCCTGGGATTTACCGCTGTATTCTCCATTAATTTTCCAGGAAAAATGTTTTCCGAAGGGTGACATCGCTGCGAATTATAACAAGTTAAGGCCGTAGCTACCAGTAAAGGCCATTAATGCGAATAAAACAAATAGAATCTTTAATGCAGTTTTTCTAAACATATTCGGGGAGCGCAGAAAACACAATTCACGCTAAGTATCCTACCAAGCCTGGCACTCACAGAAGTAAGGGAGGTTGCATAACTGTTAGGCGTTTTCTTGCAATGTAACTAAAATTTAATAGAGTTTTAGTTAGTATCTATTGAAGAACATACAACATATATTTTAGCAGTCACTGAACTCCTCTAACCCAGAGCGCTGAATTTGTGCTGTCAGCTGATCACATTTGGATCGGTACACTCGCATTCATAGAAAGGAAACAATAGGTGGGCTAAGTCCACGGTATGGTATTAACGAATAAATATTCGACTAAAATTTGAAATTAACGCTTCACATGTTGTGCTTGCAACGTATTTTTGTCCGGTATTGCCAGTTGTATAAATTTCGGACTCAGAAAAAATCCATAGGACGTTTTTCATGAATATAAGTGTACTGGGCTATGTTGACGGTAGACCGCCTTTCATTTGGTCTATGGATGATGTTCAACCTTTCCTTTTGCTTGCCGGGTGTCGTTGAACTTGTAAAAACATATTCATAAACTATTATTTTTTTAATGTGTCGTCTTTGGGCGAGTGTTAACGCTCCCTGCTTTGTAATGAAGGGTTTCTGGGTTTGATTCCCAGTTAGGACACAAGTAGTTTGGAGTCCAAGTTAAACTGTAGGTCCCGTCTTTAGGATTATCTTCATTCGATGAAAGGTAATAAGAAACCACCATTGGTTCACCTTGCCCAGATACCTGGGATCAGGACCTGCCTTCAGGCAGAACACCCATCATCATAATTATTTTTGATTTATGAAACAATTCAAGATGGTTACTTTTTTAAAAAAATGAAATCAAAAATTAACATGGTAGATGTATGATATGCTAACTTACGTTCAGGGAATTTTTACGTTGTTTTGTTATAAGAAAATGTGACATGTCCAACCGAATAACTCTTTCTGAGACAGTTAAACTAGTCCAGAAGATTACAACGATACTTGAGCACCATTGAAACCAGCATCTGAAAAGTGAAACCATGCACCAAAAAGGAACCAACCTTGGTTTCCCACCCATGAAGATAAAATTAAACTTTGAGTGTTTTGGTACTTCAGTGGTAGATCCAGGATTTTCGTGACGGGGTGGGGGGAGGAAGACCATGACACCTGTATCTCCAAAATCGATTTTTCTAGAGAAATTAGATTTGTCCGGGAATAAATTGAAGCTTTTTTCTGAAATAAATTATTGAAATAATGATATAAGAAATAAATTATTTATTTTCCTCAAGAGGGCGCTCCCCACGCCCCCTCTCTGGATGTGCCACTGTAGAACTTTTGCCTCACCCTGTGTGTGGGAAATTAAATTAGTATTAAACACTGAGAATATTAATTTCGGTGTCAGAGAACCTCCTTAATAAGAATGGAAATATCAAGAGATTTAATCAGGCTCTACAATTCTTATGAACACATTCTGTAAGAAAAAGAAAATAAATATTAATCACAATAACCCGAGCTATTAGTATCCGCACCTGATAAAGAATCATTGTTCCAACGAATTTTAATTTATAACCAGGACTAGCAACGTAACAAACATATCAAGAATGTTCAAGTCTACACATGTCATTTATCTTTTATTATTGCTACTATAAATCATAAATCTTTACATGTAAGGCTTTTTTCTTCTTCTTTTCTTCAATGCTTTGACATTGACTCGTATGTGCATATAAGCTGTTTTGAGTGTGTGAATCGCTTCTTCTCTATCACCGACGCTGTCGCCACCGATTGATAAAACACAAACTTCCCCACCGGAAACTCCGTCAGTTGTCGTTTGAGGCGGGAAGTGTACAGGTTGGAGCGGGTGCTCGGTCCGTGGTGTTTGAGGGGCCGCGTTCGCCTCGCGCTGGCGAGGGGCAGGCCGAGGATTCCGCATCTGAAAAGAAAAACCCGGCTAACTGTAGCAAGAATATATATATATTTTTTTTTTTTGCTGTTTTACTATTATTAAATATACCTTGATAGTGAAAGTGATTTTTTTTTTTCATCCTTAGTTTTTAGTAAGTGTAAAAGGGATTCTCTATAAGATTTAGTAAAGAAAAGGGGTCTCTGCGTGTGCTGGTGATATGTGCGAGTGAAAACAATTTTTCCTGCTTCTCGTTCTAGAAATATTCACGTGATTTCTACGCGACTACATTTACAACCGGGATCAAAAAAGATTGGAAAGGGTTGTTGAAGAAAAGCGTAAAAGGTAAGTTAATATTGCTATGTTGATATTCCCGGGGTGTCCATTCTCTTTGACAAACGATGTGCTCAAAGTATACCGTAAAAAATCCAAATAATTTCTCCTCTCAAAGTCAGTGATATATGCAGGGGTACATCCTGGGCAGCTGAGGCTCCTCTGGCTTGCACACTGTTAAATGAACTGCATTTTCTCGGAAATATAAATCATATAACTGGCTGCATAAAGCATTACTAACGAAAAAATAAAAATCCTTCAAATGTCAGGATTATTTAAAGAACACGTAGATATTTTCTCATGTGATGACTATTCTTCATATTATTACTATGATTCAGGGACGGATGTAGCATTTTCGTGAGGGGGTAAACCAGGGACCGTTTTGTCATTTTCCTCCTAAAGATTTTTTTTTTTTAATTATAAAATTTATCATATTTCCTGGCTTGTTGGAAAGTTTTTAATGGAATATAAATCCGATATCCCCAAAAGTTGACATTTCTAGATGAATTATATTTATCCCCAAACAAATCAAAGCTTTGCCTGAGCGCGCGACATCCGCGTTCCCTTTCTGGATCCGCAACTGCTATAATTTAGAATTTATCCATCAGGAATACTTCCAGGATTTCCAGTTTATGGGGTGTAAAGCAAAAATTTGGGAGTGGGGGGAGTTAGCAGGATTTTAATAGAATTTTGCAGGATTATTGATTTTACACGTAAAAATTTTAGTTAGGGGGTGTGTTATGTAATTTCGGGGTTGAAACCCCTCATTGAGATGCGCTGGCAGAATCCCTGTTATCCAATCGAAATTATTTTCTATTCTTTAGTGGGTTCAGTCAAAATTATTCTCCATTTCTTTTATTAATGAATGATGTTGGGTGGTCAGTTCGAAAGCAGGTCCTGACCCGAAGGCCTATGAACAATGTGAACCGACGGTAGTTTGCTATTACTTTCCATCGGATGAAGATGACATCGTTTTATTATTAGCAACCACGGAAGTTGGGAGTCAAGCATATCAAGACATTTGTGACAATGTTTTATTAATATATTCATGGAATATGAAAGATGTCTCCGTTTGGTCAGTAACAGTGCTGTAAATATCGTTACAATCAGTTGTCCGATTTTCCTGACTTTTTCCAAGAGAATTGTTTTAACAATGTATCAAAATTCCAATTTAGATCTATAACCAGTATAGTTTTAGGTATATTAACATGCATTTTATTTTTATTCCATATCCAGACCCAGCATAAACACCAAAAAACCCTTGACTCCGCTCCGGAAAGAAATATTTAGTAACGTCCCTGTTCTGAGCGAATATTTCCAAAACTTCAAATGTCGATAGCATTAAGGTCTGACACCGGATGTAATGGAGCTAAGGCGGGGCAGGGCGCCGCCCTAGTATAAATTCGTTTCACACCAATTTCCGATCACCCAGTAGACTTAACTTTTTTTTCTCGTAACTCGTCAACAAGTAAAAATTCTGATGGTATTACTCCTTGTCTTACCAATACTGAAAATGCAGAGCAAAGAGGAACTTTATGATAAAAGTAGGAGTAGGGAGGGAGGGAGGACGGGGGGATTTCAAGGTGGTTTGCTTCTATCGGCTTGTCAGAAACGCAGGAATGGGGTGAGGGCCGAATTGCCATTAGAGCTTTAGCCTGTCGTGGATTTATCTTATCTAAATCCTATTCGTAAAAATAGAATATTTATTTAAAACAAAACACGCTTTTATCAAAATGTACTTAAAAAGTAGACATTATTTTGTCCCCTTTATATAACCTTCAACATTTACCTGACTCAAAAATTAAACACGGGGTGCTAATACAAAATGTTCATTCGAATTTATTTATGCCCTTTTGGCTCTTAGGCTCAAGACATGATAGGATGGTGAAGAAGATGTCGGACAGGGTCTTTCTGAAAGTACCATCCCAGCATTCGTCTGGTGACCCTGGAAAACCCCAGTCAGGATGGTCGTCCGCGAAATTCGAACCAACGTACGATACGGTACGAAGGCAGTTCCTGACCCGAAGGACCCTCAACAAGGTGAACTGATAGTGGTTTGTCGGATGAAGATGACGTCCTAAAGACAGGACCTATAGTTTTACGTGGGCTCCAAACCACTTGTGATCTGCACTTGGAATCGAACCCGGAACCGAATCGGTTACAAGGCATCGAGCGTTACCACTCAAGCACGGGGGACACCACATTATGCTAGTTAAGAGTATTTGCTACGAGTTCCCCACGCCTTGATTTTTATTCATAAAACTAGCCGTGTTGTACCTCACTTCTCTGTGATCAATTTCGAAAAAAGAACTTAATTATAATCAAAGTGTAAATTAGTAAAAGAGAAACCGTACAATATTGAGGTAAATTCTGTGCAATCAGTACCGGCTTCGACCCTTTGTTGAACTTCCATTTTTTTTCGGTTTGATCCACCAGCATCGTGAAGCCAACTAGGAAACTACTTTGTATTAAGAAGTAGCGAACTCAGGTCTCGAAACGGAAACCATCATCAAATAAAGCAGTGATCGGGAGTTGCTATCCTGGTCTGGTTTCATCCTTTTTGAACGAAAGCTACCTGGCATCCAAGACTCCTTATGGGTTTTGGAGCCTTAACGAACTGGTGAGCTTCTAAGGATGGAACCTACAGTAGTGTTTCTTTCAGAAGATTTCGTTCGGGAGGGGTGGGGGGCTCGTGGGGGGACTCACGAAAATAATAAATATTGGATATTGACTCCACTGTACTAAAACATAAAATAACAATAATTTTAGATAACAATCTGCCGTACTTCCTTAGTTAACCTCAAAATAATATGAACAATATTTATAGAATGTGTTATTTACATACGTATTTCAGTATACTTATGAGTAATACAGTAGAACCTCTGTTATCCAAAATAAAGGGGGCAAGGTTTATTTCGGATAACCAAAATTTCAGTTTAAAAAAATGTGTATTTTTTCAAAATTTAAAGTGAAAAAACTGAAGGCAATGATAAAAGATATACTTTAAGATTACGTATATAACAAAGTTTTAATAAAGCTTTAAATGCTTCTACAGTTGGACAACTTCTTATACAACTAAGTTTACTTTTTTTTTGTTTTTTTATCTTCTGTCTTTTTCTGTTAGCATTTCAAATTTTATCTTTTTCGTTTTTGTTGTTGTTGTTGGTTTCTTTTTTTGCCGTTTTGGTTAAACGCTATTTTGGTTTAAAATATTCCGGTTAACAGAGGTTTTACTGTACAAGTGTTGAGACAAATTCTTCCGAGGGTGCGGTTAAAGACACCAAAGCCACCCCGAAAGCATGCCTGAAAGAAACAGTGCCTACAGTTTTTGGTAAAATGGGTTCAAACCTCGGCGTGAATTGAAGCCGTGACCATGCGCATGGAAAGTGAGCGAGTTAACCTCTCGGCCACTCCGATGTTATGAGCTGTCGAAATTTAGCTTAGTTTAGTATACACAAAACTTCGATGTCTCTATCAACGACACAACACATGAAAAGGAATTAATATTGAATGGGGACGTGGATTCGAACCCCACGGTCGACTATCCTGACTGAGGTTTTCCACGGTTTCCCTCAGTTTCACCAGGCGAATGCCGGGATAGTACCTAAAATAATATCCTAGCCGCTAACTACCATATCCTCTCCCCTATTCTATCCCGACCTGCGCCAAAGATGCCTAAAGGTCATAAATGAATTCAACGCGAAACGAGAGAAATTAAATATGACAACAGAAATAAATAAACGCCAATGACTTCAACATATCGAATTTGAATGTAGGGATATAGGAAGTTTGGTTGAATTGAATTGATCTGTAGCCTTTAGACATCTAAGGTTCATAGGAGAGAGAAAATTATGCTAGAAGGAGTCGGCCACGGCTTAATTTGACATGGTGTGACTGAGGGGAAAAATCTGAAAAAAATTTAGGATGGACGGTCACTAGGATCGATCCTAGGATCTCCCGAATGCTAAGCCAACGTCTACCAATAAGCTATGGCCTCTTGGTAGGATGTTAGTATTACGCATTGCAACGTTCATCTTCATTAAACCAAATTTGCACGAGTATATCGACGCCTCAGGGTTATACTATCCATTCTCCATAGCAATGTAATAGGAAATACGACACCATAACCCTCAGATGTCCATAGGCAATCTGACTTTCCCGTCAAAATAGTGACACTGCATTCTTTCCTTTTTTAGGAACTTCATCCTTTCCCCCTAGCAGCACACAATATCTAGCCAGTACTGGCACACGATATCGATCAAGGTTGGCACAGTGTTGGACCGAAATTGGCCAAATATCCCGTGCTGCTAGGTTCCTTAGAATGGAAAACAGAGAGAGTGAGATAAGGAAGGAAATCAAAGAAAAAAGAGAGAGAAAAGAAAGGAAGAGAGAAATAAAGGAACGAAAGGAAGCGAGAGAAAGAAAAGGAAAGAAGAGAAAAGAAAGAAGCGAAGAAAGAAATAGCAATTGAAGGAACTGCAAAAGAAAATGAGAAACAGGAAGAAAGACAAAGAACTGAAGAAAGGAAGAGAAAGAAAAGAGAGGGGAAGGAAGGATGCAAAAGAAAGTGAACAGGAACGAAGAGAAAGGAGAAAGAGAAACAAAGAAAAACGAAAGAAGATAAAAACGAAAGAAGATAAGGAAACAGGTAAACAAAAAGATAATGAGAAAGGAACATGAAGAGAAAAAAGGAAGAAAAGAAGGAGGTAAGATAAGGAAAAGAAAGGAAGAAGTAAAGAATGAGTGAAGAAAGAGTAAAGAAAGAATAAAAAAGCGAGAGAAGGAAAGAAGGATAGCATGAAAAATAGAGGGATGAGAAGGAAGGAGAAGAAATAAAATAAAATGGAAGGAAGGAAGACCAAGAAGGAGAGACAGAAAGAGAAAATGATAAAAGGTAGAAAAGATGTTAAGAAAGAAGGAGAAGGGAAGAAAGAAAGAAAGACACAGTTATCGATATCAAACTAAAAATCGCAAAGCATAATATTTTATGTTTTACTGCAAGTAGGGCAGGTGTGTTCGAAAATCGATATTGGATATCGATATATCGAAATAAAATATCGGATTTAAAAATCGAATTCAATATCAAACCAAAATATCAACATTTATATCGAATCAAAATATCGAACTCAATTTGGAAATATCGAGATATCGAATCCAAATATCAAGGTTTCGATATATCGAATATCAACAAATTTCAATATTGATTTTTTTCTATTTTTCAAATATTGATATCGATTTGTTATATCGAAAATCGGGGTCTACATTTAGTGAGTTATTTTGTTGTCCGCGGTTCATTTTATTTTCATCCTAATAATGATAATAAATAACACAGCTATGAGAATCTATGAAGAACAAATATTGGATATCTAATTCTAATTTTTCTAATTCTAATCTTCGTTTTCTACTCTTCTTTGTAATTTGGTAGCTGACTCGTCAGACTCTCTGTACCGGCGTATAAACCATATATGAAAAGTATATTGCATTTTTTAAACAAATATTATATAAACGTTGTACTTGTATTTTTCATGTTTATTCCTAAGTCATTGCGTTTTATTTATCTTTCAGTGTTACTAACAAATCCAGCATAGAAAATTAATTCCTAAGGGTTATAAAATATTAATAATATCAGTTGAATGTGAAATTAAACAAATTTTATTTTCACACTTTAAACTGCACAAATAAATTTTCAAGGAGAAATCTGCTTTTAAAATATTTACGATTGTTTCTATGTGTAAAAAAAATCTTGATTTGAATTGGGTTTTCTACTTACAACAACATAAACAAAAACTCCTTTTTCTTATCCATCAGAGTTGCCAAATATGCTTTTTTATAACCAGAATTGTTCTTTGTGTACAGTTCCCAGTAAAATTAATAGTGTTTATTAACATTTCATTTTAATACAGAACGTGCTCCATGTGGATGAAGAGGTTTTGTTCATCGTCTTCTAACTCAGGGAATCCTGGGTTCGGTTCCCATAGAATGACACGTTATCCAGTACAAATGGTCCAAAGTTCAGTTTAAAACTGTGTGTCTCATTCTTAACTCACAGGCCCTAGCTTGATGGAAGGCAATGAAGAACTACCCTTGGTTCACTTTGTCCAGGGACTTTCGGCTCATAAACTTGTTTCAGCGAAGAACAAGAGTAATCACATAAAAAAATGTGAGGAACATTTCAAATCAAGATATGGAGGAGGAAACATTTTTAAATTTTATTTATGGCCTTTAGGCATGTAAGACTCAGGCCGGGATAGGAGAGGAAAAAAGGATGCGGGATGACGTAGGCCAGGGCCTAAGTCGAAGGTACCATACTGGCATTTGCTTGGTGTGACTGAGGAAAACTTCTGGAAAATCCTCAGTCAGGATGGTCGACTGCTGAGATTGAACCCACGACCTCCTGAATGCTACTGAGTCATGGACGCTTGGTTTAACTTTCTCTGTCTGTACTCCCCCTAGATATCAGGAACTACAAATCAGACAGAGATGATTCGTACAACTTTGGATTCCTCATCGTCTGAAAGAGTGGGGGAAACTACGACGTTGAATATTTTTGGGGTTAGTTCTTAAGGACCCTCCTTGAGCCCACCACCAATTTTTAAATATTTTTTCAAGATATTTCAGAATCTAATAGCATTATCATAATAGCAGTTCCCTAGTACTCATAAGACACTATTTAATATGATGTTATGTGTTTACAATTGTTGAGTAATGCCTTATCAAAGATTAAGTTGTTGGCCGTTATATTTCATTACTAATTTGTAAGTACTAGGGAACTATGTTTCAATTTTTTTTAATAATATTCTTAGATTTTGAAAAATTAAGAAAAGTATTTAAAAAGTGGTGGCGAGCGCAAGGAGGGACATTTGATACCATACGGGGCGCTTTGTTTTTTGACTATAAAACCATTTTTAGCTTATTATACAAATGTCAAATTGATTTGAATTATTCTGCATGATTTCGAAGAAAGGGGACCTGTTGCTTCTCCTTTGTCTACGCCACTGAATATTATATTCCCAACACTTGAACAAGAACAGGTATTGGTTCTAAAGTGTTTGTTTGCTGCAGTATTACTTTAGACCGTCTCTCTCTTTCCTTTATCTACGGTCATCTGCATTTTATTACTCCATTGCGACATTCGTGTGCACGTCGAGCCACGACGAGCCTTCTTTCTTAAAGTAGAACTAAAGCGAGTGAGATAAGGTGCACGCGAATTAATATACGAGCCTATTTTCAACCAATAGCGTTTTGATGTTCGCTATTCAGGCATCACACACAATACCTGTTGGTCATGCTAGAACACAATCTTCTGTCTCTTGTGGTAGAAGCTATTATTAAACAGGCCAGCTCAAAACGCAGTTTATAAAACTAATGTATTTCCTTAGTTCCAGTACATACTGATAATTCTATCGCAATATATTCTTTTGACTTACACTCACAATTTAAAAAGTAAAGATACTGTAGCTAAAATGTATAACTATGTGAAATATTGATCCAGCCCCAGTGGTGCACTGGTTACGGATGTCGATTTCAGGTTGACAGTGACTAGGAAGGAGGCTTGCAGGTGACCTATTGCTGGCCATCCACGCTTGGTTTTAATTAATTTCACCAAATCGAAATAACTATATCGAGAAAAATGGAAAATCCATGTAACTCGAGTAGCTATTCCGAAATACCGTATATTTTGATGTGGGTGTATTTATTGCCTTTAAGCATTTCAGATCAGGTCGGGATAGAATGTTGAACTAGGACTAGACTACGGACCCAGTCTGACCCGATTTAAACCCGGTAACCCGGATGACAAAGTAGAGTTTTTAATTATTTCCTTGCGTTTGAACAGTGTTTCTTTCAGGGGTGGACTAGGACCGGACATGTTACCCCCCGAGGACGAAAAAAAAACGCCGTCAAAATTATCAGTTAATTCTATTTCCCAGACCGGGTCAATCAGGTCGCCGGGTCACCTATACTTGACAAAAGCAGGGTCACCAAAAGTTTCAGCTCTGCATTATCTTATAAAGGAAAAGAGTTAAAATACGGAACTTCATTTAGCACTTAGATAGATGCGGCGCGGAAAATATTTCTAGTGATATAATGGGGTCTATACAGACCCTCATTAAGGGGAAGTTCTAAAGATACTGCAGCCCAAGGCCCTCATTCATTCAGGGGTCCCATCAAAGGTAAATAAATTACCCTTACGGCTACAGGAGATAGGTAATAAGGGCGCTAACAAAGCCTGTAGCCCTGGGCGGAAGTCAATAACCCAGATCTCCCAAATAGCTTAATCTAGAACTGGGTCTATCGCTCATTTGAAAGGCAGCCATTTTGGATTTTTTAATAAGTCTTAAATGGAGAAGGAGTCATGTTGTACATAATTTTAAGCTAGATTTTTATGAGAACTTCATTTGGCGAAGACAGTGTTTTACTGCAGTATCTGAAAACAATTGCTTAATTTGAGTCGATTGCATGTGTAACAGATGTGATACATTATATTAAAAGTTTATTATTTGCAAAATAAAATTGGACCTGGCCGGGTTGTAACCAAGGTGTGTACGTGGCTGTCTTTGTAACAAAAACTGCAGACATGAAACTATGAAAGTGATTCCTTGAGGTTGCTTTTTAAAAAGATTAATAAAACACATTTTAAGTTCAAGCTTTCTGTGTTTCATTTTTAGCACATTTTTTACTTTTCTATAGAAAAATCGTTAATTGACAATTTCCAGAACTTCATCATACTCATTGTCATTGTTGGTTGCACATTCACACAGACCCTCTTCTTCGTTTTCTTCTAATTCAGCGTGATTGGCTGAATACTGTGCGGTGATTGGCTACACTGAACCTGGCCGTGTTTGAAAGTAAGCGCTTGTGGAGCTGGCCGTTTTTTGCAAATCAGCCACGTATTTAAATGAAGGGAAGAACGATCAAGGTCCATTTTTGAAAGTTGTGAGAAAAAACACTTGAATTTAAAGTTATTTTTACTTTGGATATCTTTGCTTGAGGTCGAAGACATGCCTTGAGCAAAAATAACTTTAAATTCAAGCGTTTACGCTTTAAAATACCTTTTTTTTCTCACAACTTTCAAAAATGGACCTTGATCGTTCTTCCCGTGTACCCTTCAAATGCATTTTTAACACATCTCTGGACGTTTTTGTAACGAAAGAGATTTAGTATTTCATAAAGGGTAACACCACCTGACGGAAACAACGTCTAACTCATTTTGTGAAAAAAAAATGGACCTGGCCGTGTTTGTAACTGAGCTACTCAATTCTGTTTTATTCCACAGTTCAACGTGCACCCCTCACTAAAATCCTAGATTCGCTCCTGATGAAAAGTTTCATGTGTATACGTTACTTCCTTCAAAATGTTAAGTAATCAGGCAACTTTGACTCACCCTGTACATTGGATATAATTGAGCTACAAACCAAACTTCTAGTAACCAGTGCGGTTAGGTGCTGCACTGTCATACTGACATCGTTGTGCCCACGTAATCAGGTCTTGATCAACATATCGTAAATCAGAATAGGGGTCCTGTTTGAAATAGGGCGCAGGGGCGTATCTAATATCCAGAAAGGTGTATTAAAAAGAGTGTACAAAAGGTGTACCCAGAGACAAAGGATTCAGCAACTATATCGACTGTGTAAAAATATTTTCTTTTAAAATGGAGTCGGGCACAAGGAAAATTTTGATCAGATAATAAAAAGAAACAAACATAATGACGAAAAGAATTCATCCATCATTTTAACGGAAAACTCATTTTAAAAAGGCAGGAAAATATGTCGTTGACCTCCGTCCGATAACTTCTCGTATTAAATCGAAAACTAGTTTCTAATTCAGGTTGTGGCATTGGAATCCTTCGTAATATCCTAGGGGGAAAAATAAAGAGTATGTTTCAAAATGAAGACCTGGCAACGATAAACCAGACTTTTTTTTTGTATCTCTGATAAAGCAATGGATGATTAAGAGAGGAAACGTATAAATGTCGCATATTTGTCATATGGTATTAATATAGGGGTGTACAAAAGCTTACATAATCTTAAACGGTCTGCTTTATCTAATCTAAAACGTGCATTGCAATACGAACTTTGATTTTTTTTATTTATGGTCTTTAGGCATCTAAGGCTCAGGATGGGATAGAGAAGGGGAAGGTGTCGACCAGGGCCTATGTTGAAGGTGCCATCCCGGCACTTGCCTGGTGTGACAGGAAAAAACCTGAAAAAAAAGACAGTCAGGATGGTCGGCCGCTGGGATCGAACCCACGACCTCCCGAATGCTACGCCAACGCTCTGAAACTGAGCTACGGCGGTTCGGTACATTGCAATCCGACTTTTATACACGTGATCTGTTATCTATATATGAAGATGATATTTTCGAATAAATCTTATTTTACTGTTGCTTCCAGCCCAGCAGTTGCCTAGTGTGGAACCTAAAACCTACTTCCAACTGCAGCGGCGAGGATTGGTTTCTGTGGGTACGTTGCGTAGCTCGGAAGACATCAAAGGGGCACCAGGAAACAACAAATGACAACTCTTAAGTTCTAACTAAATAAGGGGTTCAAATAGACCCAGATGTACAAAAGGGCCTAACCTTGGAAGATTGACAAATAGACCTTATCAGCACATACCGATACGTTGACACACAGCAACTCAGAACTCACACACCCACTGTGTGGACCAGACGGAACTCAATACACAGACCTTTCCAATAGCGAGCGTGATGGTGTTGAGTCGAGCCTCGGATCTAGCTAGCACGCTAGTCCAACAAGTGATGCCCAGTGAGTGGTTCTGACCATGGGTGGCCCAGAGCCTAGCATGGCGTTGGGTTGGGAGCAGGACCTGCACCTGCCTAGCCTTCGAGTGTAGTGATGTTAATCCGCTCGACTCGAGCAGGTACTTGTAATGTGTCTTTCCCTTTGTCAGCTAGTCCATATAGAGCTATCGCTGTGCAGTCGTATTCTAAAAAACTTCAATATATATCAATCTCAGGTTCGTTTTCCGGGTTCACATGGATTACATAGCTATTAAGACGGCTAACTAAAAATGACATGCCCCAAGTCTACTCTGTAGTGGGACTACACCAGACAAAATAGTAGAGGAAACTGCCTATGTTCGCTGCGGCGCTTTTCAACAGTCTGGGCGGGCGACCACAAGCAAGTTCTCCAACCACGTACAACTATTAAATAAACGCAGTTCCTGCTTAAGTTAAAATGATTAATTAAACAGAGGCCTGTACATAAATTTCCTCTAAACATGAAGTTTCCACTATGAACTATTTACCTACCAGGTCTGCACACCCATCTGATGTAATTAAAAGTTTACAATATTAAACAACTTGTATCTAATCAGTTTCAATTCGTTTACTAATTAATACTCATCAACTTTAAATGATGTGCCAATAAATACCTCAATAAAACAACAATTTAACTCAACATAAAAAAGTTGCTCACTTCGATTTTCTCTTACTAAAAGTCGAGACATCTATCGTTCACCTTTTGAAACCTTTAATATCAACATTCATACAACGTGCATTTACATTTAATTATATTAATTAAATGTTCGTTCTAAAACGTCAATTAACATCATAAACAATACAAAATAGTAATTTAATTTAATTCGGCTTCTTTAAATAAAACATTCAAACCTTTCCTTTTATTCCCCCGATGATCCATATCATACTGAGCACCGACTTGAGTCGAACGGATAGTGAGCGTTGACTCGACTTGAGCTGATAGTGAGCACCGAATCGACTCGAGCGAGTCGTTGACATCCATAATCTCGTTGGTAAGGTCGATGACCAAGTGCTCTAATGCCGTGGTTACTCTCTTGCTTGACTCCCTTGCTGACGCTCTTGTTGAATCTCTTGACCTGCCCTCGTTACTTGTGCTCGGTCTTGAATTTTACAGAATGTCTTCGTTAGGCATACCTTTGTTGTCTTCTAGTTTGGCTCAAAAACAGTGGCGTATTGGTGCCACTTTCCAAAGTGAGTTCTCTACATCTCATCCACATTATTTTATTTTACTTTATTTATCGCATTTTAGTGAATTGAATACGAAACAAGTGACGCGAAGCACAATCAGAGGACTGTCCATATATGTTACCGCCAGACTTCAGTAGCGAGCATCCTATTTGGATGATCAGTGCTTCTTGGGAATAACTGCGGCGAAACCTTTTCAATGACACCTCAACCACTTTTCTAGCCTTAGTAGCTGAGATTAAAATTGCACACCACCGTATCTCGGCATCCTATCCTATGATCTCGATTATATCTATACGGGTTTAAACTCGTCTCACCAAGAGCTTTCCAACCACACCTCAAACACCTTCCAAGTATAGTAGTTTCTGAGTTGAAAATCGCTAGTGTTACCCGCGAGACGAAACGAAACAGAGAAATGTGTATGAAAAATGAGATGAGACAGAACTCTCATAATAGGCCTATACATCTTCTCGAGACGAGACACATTCTGGACAAGACATTTTCGAGGCGACACAGCATCAATGTCGTCTCCTGGGCAAAATTGTCCACCTCATGTATCTAGGGACCCGTCCCTGCGATTTGGAGTAATGATAAGGGTTTGAATTTGCCTCGCCGAGACCATTACAACGACATCTCAACCATTTTCTTAGTGCTTAGATCTAGTAGTCACCTAAGTTACAAATTGCCTTTCAATTGCCGGGTTTCAATTCACCTCACCGATACCTTTCCAACGACACCTCAATCTCCTTTCTAGCCCTGAATTGTATGTTGTCGACAGATAGATGGACGGACAGTCACAGCACTTGTTACTGAAGCCTGAAATTAGGAAATTTGAGTACAAGCGGTGTACTCTAAGTTACATCCATGAACTTTGTCTTTCATATCACAGCACCAGTCAATGTGCCTAGGGAACCAGGAAATGCGTTGTGTGATCTCATCTCGGGCGTAATTTAAATTGAATCGGTCATCGTTAAAAGGGAATATGTACCATTAAAAACACATAGCACATATCCCCTTTTAACAGTGACCGGTTCAATTCTCTTGTCTTCAAGAGAAGTTTCCATAAATGGTATATTTGTAAAGCATATTTGTTCTATTTTCATCAAGATCTCCCTGTTAAATATTCTACGTCTCGTGTAGCAGCTTTCAGGGATTCTGCTATGATTTCAAGTTTTAGGGGATGTAAAATCAAAATTGGGAGAATGTAAGTGGAGTTTTTATGGGTTTCTATAGATTTTTGACCGTAACAACTATAAAAGTTGCGGTTGCGCTCGGAAATTTGGGGTGACACCCTCCATAGGTGAGTCTGGCAGAATCACTGCGTACTGTTATTAACGTAGGTAGCTGAGTTCTACCACTTCTGAGAAGTCACAACGGAAAAGTTAGGAACTGTAGTAGTTTAGTGCTACGTCTCCAAAACCCATATACTGTACGTAGAAATTGGACTCGTAATAGTATGAGGAAGGATAGAACCTTTGCAACAACTAATTTAAAATAAAAACTTTTAAAATATTTTAAAAACTTCTTTTCTTAGCTGAATTGGCAACTTTTGCTAAGCCCGTCACATCTTCTGAGGAATGACATTACTTTACGGGTGTTTGATATTTGAAATCGAATATCGAAGTTCGAATGATTTGAATATCAATTATTAACGATATTTCGATATATCGAACTGAAATATGAAACTCAATATGAACCGAAATATCGAAATGAAACATCAAACTGAAATATAATATCGATATATTGAATGTCAACAAAATTCAATATCGAAGATTCGATATTTTATATATCGAATTCGGTTCGATAAATCGATAAATGGAACACCCCACATTCCTTGATGATGAGGAAAGTAGCGACCAGCATTCGCCAGGTGAAACTGAGGAAAACTCTGAAAAACCTCAGTTAGAACAGCCGACAGCTAGGTTCAAATCCGTATGCCTGCCTATCAGGGTTTCCGCTAGGATTTTCAGTTTGAGGGGGTGGTGTAAAGTCAAAATTGGGAGGTTGTAAGTGGAGTTTTTCACGATTTCTACCGATTTTTCACTGCAAAAATTTAAAAGTTGGAGGTGTTGTCAAGAATTTGGGGGTGACACCCCCTACAGAGGGGTCTGGCAGAATCAGTGCTGCTTATTGCTCATCTGTAATCTGCGATATTATCGATTCACCTACTACGTGCTTTGAGTTACACGTATAGTAATCCTTTAGAGTTTTTCTTATCCTACAAAAAATATTACACTAATTTTACACACATAGTTTCTGATATTCTCTGTTAGTTGTGTACTCAACAAGCAGTGATTCAATCAGGATTTTCAACTTGGAGGGTGTAAATCGAAAAATGGGGAATATAGTAGGGTTTAAATACAGGTTCGGATGGTTTTTATCCATCTTTATCCCTAAAAGTGTTTAACGTTGGTGTTTTCCAAAATTTGGAGGACAATGCTCTTCCATCGGGGTGGGTGGGAAACATGTTGAATCGCAGTCAACAGGTAAATTGAAATCCGTCTTTCGTGTAAGGTTTGCCAGTTTTTGCTACACTTAACCTACCAGGATAGAAACCATTTTCATTTTTTGACAGTAAAATTGAGAAGGTACAATGCAGAACCCCATATGTCAATCTAACCAGACTTTTCAAAACTGACAGAAAACACGTTTCTGCACTGAAAATCTCCTGGCACAAAAAGCACACAAAAATGAACATTATGTGAACCTACCGAAAAAATGTGAGTGTTTAGTGTGCTCAATGTGTCTTTTTATTAGCTTCTGGCCCGCGGTGCACATTTTGTACACATTAAGTTCATATTTGCTGTAGTTCACATTATCTACACTTCGTTTTGAGATCACTTTTAGTACATTTGCCAATATTAAATGAATTTTTTGTGCATAAATTGTGTATCGGTACACCAGACGTGCATATATTATGCACTAAAATGTGGCGTAGATCATATTAAGTTCACGAAAAGTGCATATATTACGCACTAAAGACGAGCTAAAACTGAAACATATTGTGAACTTATTCGGGACATATTGTGAACTTTATTCGTACTTTAAGTGTACTTTGATTTTCAGTGTGGTGTTCTCTGGAGAAACTCTAACGTGCGTCACGCTAACTGAGGTACATTGAGGTAAGTAATTCCGGCATGCCCACAACCCGTTCTTGGGGTGTCACTCACCCAAATTTCCGAGAGCACCCCGCAAACTTAAATAAGTTTACGTCCAAAAATCTATAGAAACTGCAAAACTCCACTTACACTCCGCCCCCAAACTGAAAGTTCTGCCGAAATCCCTAAATTGAGGTATAGTTCTTTCAGTAAACTTTAATCAGTTCCTGTTTGGTATGTGTGTGTGTTTTCTAAGAGAGAAATGCAAATAAACTTTGTATTCTCTGGGTGCTGTTGGAGTTAAACGAATGAATGAATTTTATTTATGGCCTTTAGGCGTCTAAACTTAGGCCGGGATAGGGGAGGGGAAAAGATTCGGGAAGGTGTCGTCCAGGGCCTATGTTGAAGATGCCATCCAGGTATCTGCCCGGTGGGACTGAGGAAACCCTCTGGAAAACCTCAGTGGAAAGAACGAATCTATGACCTCCCGAATGCTACGTCAACGCTCTAGCACTGATTTACGGCGGCTCGGTAACTTTAGAGTTGTAGGGCTTTGCGCGTTACCTCCTAAATTTTTCGGGTATACAAAATTTTGGAAGAAGCACCCATATTTGACATTGGTTTATAATTTGATATTTTTTTTATTTTCATAATCACTTGCAAGAACAAAAGGCAATATTC
Organism: Lepisma saccharinum; assembly: GCA_022664845.1. Lineage (NCBI taxonomy): Eukaryota > Metazoa > Arthropoda > Insecta > Zygentoma > Lepismatidae > Lepisma > Lepisma saccharinum. Next base: position 55,490 of record JAGDQP010005306.1, read on the forward strand.
TGATGCAAATGTTCCATTTTAATAGCAGATAAAGAACATATGTAGCCACACACAAGGTAAACAAAATATTAACACTGTTTTTGCGTAGGTTAATACAAAATGTTTCTTTTGAATCTTCAACATATCTCAGGATAGACCAATCTTCGGCCAAGAGCGGCAAATTTTACCCAGGATAAGACATTAACCCCTGTGACCCCTCAGGTTCCTCCACCACTTCAAGAAGTGATCGAAACTTGACTCTTTGAAAGATGGTTTTTAAAATGTTTAAACAAAAATGCAAGCTTTTAAACGTAAGGTATATGTATATATATCTTTCCTTGACCTCGTTCCAAGTCAAAATAAAATATTAAAAACCAACCTTTGCTGTGAACTTCCTTCTAATTACCAAGGGGAGTTGCTATGGTTACATCCAGAGACCAGCAATTACACACACACATACACACACTAGACATGCCTTACATGATGGTTAAAAATATGGAAGCATCAAGACCTACAGGAATTCAGGAAAAATAATATCTGAGAGCTGCTTTAGAAATAAAGGATGATAGAAGCGTATAGGACACTATAGACTAGCATGGGGATATATTTGCACAGAATTCACGGTTCCTCCACTGAAAAAAATAATCCAGGATTTTAAAATTGTTGGAGAAATTTTGTTCGCTGATAAAACAATCTATCATCGCACCAACAGATTCGTTAGGAATATTTAGAAACCTTAGAATAAACCCAACCTTGATAGGTTTGCAGTCCATCATCACGTGCACTATGGACTCATGGAGTGTGGACATGGATTGGATGTTCAAATGTTCGCTAATAAAGTGTAAATAAAATATTATCATAATCAAATATAGTAAAGAAGACTTAGAAGACATGAATCTTCCATTTCTTTCCTTACGCACTCTGCCAGACACCCCCTCCCCATAATAGGGGTGTCGCCGCGAATTATCCTACTCCCCCCACAACTTATAAAAATTTCACGGTTAAAAATCTATATATGGAAATCCTGCAAAACTAATCCCTGCTACCTCCCACTACGACATTTTATCTTTAAACTTCTCCAAACTGAAATCCTGTACTGTTAAAAATGTTCGGCCAGTACCATTGGATTGCTTGGAGACGTAGACAGTAGACACAATCAATGTTTTTGCCAAGTTTGGCGCAGCTAGGTATAACTGAATGGAAGCAATTTGAACTATTGTTTTTTTTAGAAAATGAGCTGGCAACACTGAACCACTGCACCAATCAAGACGGTTGCAGGGACTCTGAGCTAGTTTAGTCAAGACCTTTCCAACGACACCTCAAGCATCTCTCTACACCTTGTAGTTCCTGAGACTTCATTTCTGGACACAGATGGACGGACGGACATACTGAGCGGGATTGAAAGGTCCTTTAGCTATGGCTTCGTTATCAAGGGACCTACAAAATAAATGTTATTATAAATGGATAAGAGACAAAGGAAGCTTAACCTCGGCGGAAATTGAACCTACTATATCTCACTGCTAGCGGGTCAACGTATCGCCAGTGCTAGAGAGGCAACCAAGAAATAATGCCTTCGAAAAGGTGTCTTTCATTCCGTCAGGTACTTGAGAACAACGGTCAAAGATTTCTTGCATATACCTTACTCTTGATGTATTCTGAGACTGCCACATATAAAAATCAAGTTTACCAAGTTTTTGATGTCTTCTGGTATCTGTCACTGAGAAAAGTTATCAGGTCTTCTGTTGCTATTTTTAACTAAACGCGAATAACTTCAGAGTAGGGTTTCGTCTTTGAATAACCTTCGCGGTAATAGCGGGTAGCAAACTTAACTAGTACCCATGATTCATTGTGAACCGTTCTTCTGATTTAGTGTGTATATTCTACGGAAAAAATAAAATACTTGCCTACTGCAACCTTGTATTTTATGTGATGTACCTTTGTGGAATCTTAGCTAAAATATATTTTAACAAGTTCTAGTTACTGGAAACAGTGTTGAAATCACTCTTACGTTCTGTTTTCAGGTCAATTTATAGAAAGGATAAAACAGAAATAGTTCATTACCCAGTTCAGAATTTAAATAGGCATTTATTTATTATTGGAAAGTGTTCATACGTCAGCAAATGTGTTGTGTAGTAAAAACCTTCACGATGCACGATCTCTTGCTGTGTTTATGAGTTTTCTCATGCTCCATGGCAATGCTTTTCAACTGTTTAACACTCACGGACCGGCAAATTTTGGCGTCAGACTTTGAGGAACCGGTAAGACGTTTATTTGATGTTCAAAAGATGGCAGCACAGCTTCAGATTGTTATTAATTTGGGAAGCAAATGTAAACTTAATTTTGAACTGTCAAAGTCTACAAAATAAGTGTTAAATAATTAAATATATATTCATTTGTCGAGGATCGGTACAACAGTTTCGCGGACCGGCGGTTCAAAACCACTGCTCTATGTGGCCTGTTTCTTAGTTACGACGACTTTATTTAACTTGGCCGGTTTACATTTTGGAAAAAAAAAATTGTACAACGAGAACTCCTCGAAGCCAAGACATTAATTCTTTAATTATTCTGTATCTGTGGGTTAAAACATGATGGTGGAACCGAGGCAAAATGTTTCAAGTTACTTACATAGAAGTTATTAGACGCCATTCCCCTTAAACACGAAGCATTTTCTGTTCTCTTCAGAAGAAGGGAATTATTGAGAAAATTAAATGAGCAGAAAAGCTTAATTAGAAATTTAATCTTTTTTGCTTTTTCGGGTGGAAGAAGGGGCGGGGGATTTCAAACAATATTTTTTTATGGTAAAAACAATGTTCTGAAACTAAGACTACCAGGCTCCTGAGAAAATAATACCCCGAGAGTGTCACCAACCAGACATGGGGAGTATGGCGGTTCAAAATATTGGTATTGTCGGTAAATACTCGATACTTTGGGGGGAAAGTGTATGTATCGTAGTAGTCAATACTTTTAACCTTTATCGAATATCAATATAAGTGATAATTTTTACGATACTTTCAGAGCAAGTCAGTGTTGTCAGGTGGGGCAAATTTCTCGGAAAACGGGAAAATCTGGGCAAAACAGGTGAAAGGGAAAAAAATAAATAATATCAGGAAATTTTGTTGCATCTTTTTTGGCACATTTTTAAAAATATATATCCATTAATTTATTAAGAAAACTTAGAATCCGGGAATTTTTCAGTATTTTGAGGGAAATATTGTGACGGGAACCTGACAACACTGAGTCGTTGAGAGAAGGATCCAAGAGAAAGGACAGATCCAAATCTAGATGTCAGTAGCGAATGTTGCGATATGTGCTGGGAACATCTATAGAAAAGACGTCACCTTTTCCCAGTAGCCCATCACGCACTAATCAGTATAAATTGAAGAAGTTATTTTTCGGTTGCCGAAATTAAAAGAATTCTTTTATGTTAAAAATTATGAAAAGGTGAACATAGATGCCCACAAATGTTTGGAAAGCAAAATGACTATTTCTACCAGAGGACCGATTTATTTGTACAAACAAACAAGTCTGTTGGGTTGTAGTAATCTGTACGTAGTAATCTAACGTAACGAATAGGAAAAGTGAAAAACATATTTCTGTGATAAAGAACATCAGAAAGTACAATACCGCTATTCCGTCGAACGCAGCGTGGAAAGACTGAAACGGTCTTGAAGCTCCGTTCTATTTGTTTTTATTTATTATTGACACAATTTTTACTGTATCGAGCTTCAAAGTCAAAAAGATTTTTACTGTGATGATCTCCGTGTCATCAATATACTTTGGCCATCTTCTGTTATGTTTTAGAGCAAATCTATAATTCTTCGTTTTTCTTTTGTTTAGTTATCCTGGAGCAAGGTTTATTTCTTGAACTAATTTGTGACGTGTCTTCCTTTTATTACTCATTATCTAATTGAATGATAGTGTCAGCTTCCGTTAATGGACCAAAATCTTAGTTCATCTTAGATATGTGTTTTCCTATTATTGGCAAATCTTCCCGCCAAGAAGAATCCTTACTCGTAAGATTTATAAACTTTCTTATCTTAAATAATATTTCATTTATTGCCAGTTTTAAAATATTCAATACTTATGATTTTCCGTTCAGTATGCCAAAAGGTTGGTTTATTTGGTTTGAAACCGAGATCTGTTTTGCTGTTGTTTTGGTTCTGCGCCTACGTTCTTCAACTGTTGAGGAAGAAGGCGTGTCGTTTTTAGATTGCATACTGCAGTGACATGAAGATGTAGCAGGCAACTGATACTCCGTAAGATTATATCTACAGTATACGTTTAAAATTACTTTTATCCGGGCTTTAAATCAGTGCGCCTGCTGAGGTAAAGTCTAAATTTGAGTGAAATAATAATTACAATACCATGTCCGCTTACCGAAGCAGCTAAATTAGAACTTATATTTCGTCTTGTCGTCTGCTCTGCTTGTTGTCCAAACGAAGGAAGACATCTTTGGAAATTTTAGTGAATATATTGGTTTTTATCTTTCGTGTTTTGGACTTTCGTACGCAAAATTAGTAATATCTCAATTCTGTTCTCGGTTGTGATAATTGTTTTGTGCACGATGAGTAATATTTTGATAGTGAGATTTTCAGTGCTAGGTTGTTTTATAGCTATGCAGGGCTAAACTAGGTAAGGGGACATGGGTCGTCCATATGTTATGATGCCTTGATTTATATAAGCCGAAAACTGTCAACAGATCTCTGTATCTCTCCATATACGTTTAAAGTTTTATTATTTCTAAGTAAAATTATGCTTCATTCACTCATTTCAGTTATTTCTTTAGCTACTCATGCGAATGGTTTAGTACGATAAGCTCACCATGACTTTTATTCATTCGGTAATGGTTGAGTACTTGCGCTCTGTTTCGTCGTCTTTAGTTCCGTTAGATTGTTTTATGTTAATTTTCAACCTGTCCCAGAGCTGTCTAGATCGCTAAACCCAAATAGTATCCAAACCTGTGTTATGAAATTTTAAAAATTTATTTCGAAAATTCCGACAAATGTCAAATTTTACTTTGCATGTTCATTGTTTAATAATTGATATTCAGAAAGTGCTTTTAGTGAACTGGCCCATAGTTTATAGTGAAAGTGATATAGCATGGAAAGGGTCCGAATTTTCAAATGTTTGTGATCATGTTTGAAACGTGTATACATGTGAAATAGTGATTCTCATAGTATTTTACAAAACAAGAAAATTTTGATTACTGGATAACAGAATGATTTTTCATGGACAGAATGTTGAATTCCAACCATACTTTTTTTTAAACTGCAATATGATCTGTCGGGTTTCTCTCTTCAAGGAATGTGAATTTTCAACTCAAATCCATTTTTTTTTTCGTTCAAGTGAACTTCAGTGCTTATGGCAATACGAATTTTGAAATAGTTTGTGTTCAATAACTTAACTTTTCTGTCATTTTACTGAAATAAACAGTGAGTGAAAAGGGTTTACTAAATGTTATTGAAATTCTATCGCATGTAGGAGTAGCTAATGTTTAAGTCAATTTGAATAATTATAATGTTTTACGCAGATATTATTTTTAACTTACACTGTCCCGTACAGTACAAGTGTTGTAGTGAACTGAATTTTCTTTTGACTAAAGTGAGTGCAAGCACATTAATATCGATATCCCCCATGCGGGAAAAGTTGTGGTTCGGCATTAAAGTACAGAAGCTTTGCATTAACTGCATCAGGCCGAAGTTTGTGAAATTGGTAAACATTGGCATCTTATAACACAAACTAAAACATATTTAACCGACCCTATCAACTGGATCAAGGAAAAAATCGTCCAATTTTGCTTGAAAACCGTGCTATTTCTCAAGAGCCTAGTGTTATAAAATTTTTGTTCCATCACTAGTACGTATGTAGGTGAAACGCCCCCAACCCAAGATCCCAAAAGAGGATCACACAAACAAATAGGGTCGCCAGGAGCCTAGAGTACCCACGCAACGCATCTAACCTAAACTCTAGCTCCAAACATTTTCTACACCCCAGACGAGCGGTGCAGAAATGCCTTCCAGATTTAATAATATCTGGGAAAGAGGATTCCAGATCCTTGCGATCGCTGTGAAAAACAATTTAGATCGAGGGAGGAAATACCGGTAAGGCGACACATCCAATCTTTTAATTAGATCGTCAGTTCATACTCTGAAGTACCAGCTGGTTCAGATTAGCGACAGATTAAGAAAGAAAAACGCAAATCTTTACTTGGGAAATAATCTCAAACGTTAATATGCATAACGACTCAAATGTGACTCATACTGTGTCTTTACTCACTTCGAAGTCTACAGGGTGGCAAAAGACCATGTCTTACCTTTACCTTAGTAGGGCCCACACGTGTAGTCTGGAATCGCAATTCCTGAAATAAATACGAACGAACACCAACGAATGACGGTCGCAACTCAATCTAAACGTCGTGTCATAACGCACAAATGCAAATAATATCTATTCACACAAATCACATGCTGGAGTCACTTCATATGTCAACGCAGAAATAACCAGAAATTCAATATATAGTTCCTTTCCCAAGTTATCACATCTCAGCTGGCGAAAGAATCCTACCACTGGCCTACGGATTTATGAACCGACCTAATCTAATTAAAATCACATCGCTCAAAACGATAGGTTTACCGAAACACAGAAATAATTTAGTATCAATTACTGTCAACTTCACGTAACGATTAGTACCTAAATTCCAATGAATATCATGTCAAACATTAAATAACTCACTGCACATCATAAATATTACTATACACTGTATATGGATTATCAACTAATGCCTTAAATCGTACCTGGTTAACTGAGAGGTTTCTATACTACGTTCACTGAACATAAACACAAGATTTTTCGAAGAAATATAAAAATTTCAGAATTTCAATTTATTACACTGAACTTACATAATGCACGCTTTCGGATATGATAATTGCATAAGAGTCAGAACAGAATTACAGTGGAGTTGAAGGAACAAACAAATTTGAATCATCTATCTGGTATACATTGAATTAATTAAGTAGAACTGAAAGTTAGTTTGTTGGATACAAATGTCCATAATTTCTATAATAATTAATAAATCTTGCTGATCTTTTCACAAATTATTCCAAAAACATTGTTGTTTAATTTAGAAAAGTTTTATCACAGTATTACTTACACGAAAGAAATTATAGTCCAAAATACATCGTACAGAAAGAATCAATTTCTCTTTAGTAAATGCGTGACGTCATTACAGATGATTACTGCATTATACAAAAGACGTTCTGAATAAATCTTGAAAAATGCAAAATAAGGTTATATACTGTGACTTTTTACCGGAGAATAGTGGCTGGAGTTGAAACCAAGATTATCTAACCATGTCGAATAATTAAATTTACTATTAACATAAAAAATGGTACGCAAAGATGGTCGAACAGACATGTTGCTAATTTGAGTACGTAAAGGAAATATGTGGTAGCTGTCAACATTGCTAACCGGGAATTTCGAAATGATTTGGAAACTGGAGACGAAAAATTGGCATATGATTATTGGAATCTAACGATCCGATACTTGTAATGTAAGAATTCGGTTAATAGCGGCCCCATACTGAAATTTAGAACATACTGTACATTTTGACAAATAATCTCAAAACCATAATAATTTTAATGCGGTGAAAATTTCGAAATAATGATGCTGAAAAGTCTCGGTAGCACTTGTAATGGTTTTTGTTCTTCTTACTACGATTTAATATATATTACCGGTATGGACGAAATCAGTCTAAATATTTTCAGAATATATACTAAATTTGGCGTTTATATTTACCACTTGTAGATAGGGCTTAGGAATTACATATGACGGAAAACCCATACGTCCATCCTTCTAGTCATTAAAATTGGAACTGAACTAACATGGCGAGGGAGAACAGTTCTCCCATCAAACGGAGAAGAAAGCTGATTCACACCAATCAGGAAAAAACAAGTAACGAAGCATTGACTAGGGTCCAATCAAAAACAAGCGTTAGATCCAAGTCATTGCTGCGTGACTAACGAAAACGTGGATGGATAACGATTAAAACCCAAAGCAAAAATAAAAACGAAACACGCTCACAGCGTGACAAAGCCAACCAAAGAAAATGAGTTAAAGAGAACACACAGAAAGGAAACAGAACGTAGACTAAGAAAATAAAAGGGGAGAAAATAAATGAAAAATGGAACAGCAACTAGGCTGTTACATAGACCTTACTGAAACTTCTTGCGGATATGTTCATTATTTGTTCATTGTTCAGCATGTTGTTGTCCCCCCCCCCGTCAGCCTTCACGCTACGCCAGTGACCATCTCGCAAATGCGAAAGTATTTGTTTTTTTACCTCTAATATTGTAAGTGAGAAGAATAAGATAATATTTTATTGTTTGATTTTAATGATGACGTCATAAAATTTATTTATTTGTTAAGTTTCAGATACAGCTGGAATTGCCATTTTACACTATGGAACTAAATAACATTGCAAAAAACTAAATAACATTACTACAAATTAAATAACATTAAATTAAATTATAAAACGACAGATAACTCGGAAAAAAAATACGGCGATTATAATACACAAGAGGAACAGCTCAAATATTGATATTTAGCGCTCGACGAAAAGTGTTTTCAGTTCCAAAAATGTCAATATTTGAATCAAGATTATTGCACATAATTACTAGTCTATGGAATAAGGAGCGCTGCAGTGTAGTTAGCGCGTGGCACAATGAAGGAGGTTATTATTTCTGGTTATTCGCAAGGGAACACGCAAGTAAAATTTAGATATCGACTCTCAAGTTCTCAGATTTTTGTTAAGTATCTTGTATAATTACATCAAATTGCCAGCTTGCGGCGTGAAGAGGGAACGTGAAGGCCAAGGTTGGGCTTGCTTAGGCTACGTACTGATGGTATTCTTCTTTTGACTATAGCAAGAAAGAAGTTCAGAACAGAATCAATATCAGCAAGATTTGAAATACTAGCCATGTTCCAAATTGGGGAGAAATATTTAATTTTAGGGGAGATGAAGGTTTTGTGGAACATACTTAATGAATCAAGGTCCTTAATTTCTGTAAATCTATAGAGAGGACCAAGTAAGCGCATAGTTATAGAGGTCACGTGATCAGCAAACAAAAGTTTTTCGTCAAATAGCGCTCCAACAGGCACGTATCCAGAATCTGGTTTTGGGAGAGGTCCAAGGTATGTCTGGACATCAAATGTATATTAAATATATATCATTACCCCTGAAATTATACTATTTTGTAGAACAAAATTCGAGCCCCTAAATACGTGTCTGCACTCCAAGGTCTTGAGAGGAAACTTTGGCGATATGATTATCTCCAATGATATACAGTAGGTAGATGGGATTTGAATCTTCTTTAAATACTAAGAAAAGAAGATTTTGAGGGATTTATTTTCGAGTTCCACGCATTACACCAGTCCAAGAGGTTATAGATGGAATTTTGGAGATCAGCAACATCCTGTAATGATCTGATTTCTCGAAATAATTTACAATCACCAGCAAAAAGGAGAATGTTGGTTTCAGATGACGAGACAAAAGACGGGAGATCGTCCATATATCAAAGGAAAAGGAGAGGGCCCAATACACTACCTTGAGGTACACCAGAGAGAACGGGAACAAATTTAGAAGAAGATCCAGAAACCATAACACGTCGTTCGCGGCCAGTGAGACAGTCTCGCAATAAAATAGGGTGGAATTAAGCCTTACGTACTGAGCCTGCCTTTGTTCGTAGTTGACTCCAGCGCCAACGAATCCTTCAGGGGAGTGTCTTGCCTGTCTACTTCGCACGTCAATCATTCTCAACAGCAACGTATCACGCAACACTCCACATCAAGGAAATAGTTCTAAAATCAAACTTATTTTCCTCGCTTTGGAATTTCTTTCCTTCGTAGCTCCTTCCTCACTTAGAAAACTTACGGATGTGTGTATACACAAGTGTTTGTTCACCTGTGTCTCTTAAGGACTGTGCTTCAACTACCAGACGAGTGTAGTTATACACTTAAGAACTAGCGCTATCCTCGAGTACATCGTAACGGTTGACCACAGTTCCTCACTAGTGATTCGAACTACTCTCGAAGTTTCACGTCCTTTTAGTGCCTTTATTGTGTACTGTGCATGTTCAACTGTGCATTTTGTAAGTGCACTCTGCAAGTGTGCATTAGTTTCACAAAACATGAGCTTCACATCATATATGTTGTTCAGATCCAGGTTACAGGTACCTCGGTCATGTAACACCGAACTCTGGAAGAAGTGAGGCTATTGCTGCTTCCATTTGGAAATATTTGTGTGTAAATGAGCTGGACTTAGCTTCTTTGACCTGGAGTCACAGATGGTGGCCAATTTTGCAATCGTTACGAGAGAGTGCTTCCCTGACGTTGCAACAACGATCTCTGGATTTGTATACCACGCACGCTGGCTCACGACTGTGTGCCCTAGCTACGCTTCAAACTCGAATGGATCTAAACAACTTAAAACTGTAACTAGTTTTATCATACGAGTGTGTATCCATGTGGTTGTACATAAAACGCCCCTGTAAAATATCTGACAACTGGAATAGCTTGTGACTTTAGAAAGAATGAAGTACCAACACGAATAGTAAAAGAATGCGTTTTGGGCTCATCCAGAAAACCGGATCGTAATTCTATGTGATGAACGGCAGAATATTCACCAGAAAGCAGCACAAACCATATCTGCTACGCAAAATACGCAAGCGACAGCTTAAGCAGCTCAATTTCAATGTTGTGGACTACACCGAAACGATTTTCTGGGACGATAACAGAGCTCCTATCATCTGACAGCTTTCTTAAGATAACCTGCATCAGATAACAACCTATGACAATGAACCCCGGGAACAGCTACAGTAATTTTCTATCATGCCATGCTACAGTCAGATATTTGGAAGATGCCTTACGGAAGTTTACAAAGCTCAAAACATATCTTTGGCGAAGAATCCAGAGGCTGGACTAGGCTGCTAGAATAAGAACTGAACCCAAAATTTGGGACCAAGACCGATTTCGCAGCAGGCTCAAACATTGGACAGAACAGCAAATAGAATGATACAGTAATAATGGAGTAATAATATAATGTAAAGAGGAAGTGCACCAATGTACCTTCGTAATTTAAAAAGCATAAAACTAGTCTTCTTAGGTATTGAGTGCGGTGGACGGTCACTGCCCTGATCCAGCCATCTTCACCCAACGTCTCCTGAAATCAACTGACGACTACACGAATTCCGAACGTCCGTGATAGGCCATTTAGTTATATTTACCAAAAGTTCAGTCTGCACGATATTAATAAAAGTGTTTATATGAATGTAAGCACGTTCTATTATTACTGATAACTTCAACAATGTTCTTCATCACTTAAATATTCATACACCGCACACATTTTCCCGAGTGTCCCATTCAGAAATTTCACTTAACAAAATGAAGTATCGCGCGCGCCATCTCTGAAACTCCTCCTTAGACGTCAACGTAAATATATATATATAACCAACAGTTTTAGGTGTCTGATCACAAACCGTTATATTATTGTTTTCCCGATTGATAAGTCAAAGAAAGTAAATTTTTTTTAAAACCAATTTCGCAAACTTTTTTTTTTTTTCTTGGAGTATTGGTATCTTGTTTGAGATATTTTAGGTAGTATCTTTTCCATCACCAACCATAAAACCACAACAACCTACAGGCACGGGGAGGGGGATCCCAGGCCCCCTCCGAAATTCTTATTTATATGTAAAATTAGTATAGATTTAGGTTTACTTATGAATATTTGCTATACATGTTTAACCCTGGTACCTTTAAAGAAATTGATTGACTGTCTCCGAAACGAAATTCTGAATACGCACCTGCCTAAAGCATGTATCGTGGGTGGATGCTACAGCTTCTATCTTATGAAGACAGCGTACGTTGGTGTGTGTGTGTAAAGGAGAAAGAAGGTGAAAAATAGGACAGGAAAGCGCGGGAAGAGTTTTGAAGGTAGAGAGGAAAATCAAAATATGCAGTAAAATGTTATATTCTGCAACAACATCTAATCGTACTTAATAGTAAATAATGTACCTGGAAAACCACTCATGCATGAAGGGTGGCGGGAAATTGGAAACCTCAAAGGACACAGTAATTAAATTGACATGCACAGTTTTCGTTGTGCAAAATTAAACATTTAGAAAAGAATAACGCTTGTTCGCTTGCAGGGAACTTTTGCCAACTGTTTCCTTTCTAATCCTGACATTTGGGGATCTCCTAATCGATAACGTAGCGTGTTCACTTTTACTTCACTTTGTCATCATTTATAGTTTGTAGGAAGCATTTAGAACAAATCCAGTTTAGGATAAGCGTGCTGTAAGGAACACTTACATTTTAGTTTTTTAAAGAAGAAATATCCAAGATGTTTAATTTTACTTTAAAAAAATTGAATTGCTTTAGGAATTTCAACATATATAGGGTGTATCTTAATATGTGAGCCAAGCTTTATAGACGAATTCCTGTCACCAAAACCAGAAAATATAAGTTCATATACACATAGGTCCAACGAGAGACAGGGTTTACAGCTTGGAGCATACGATTTCTCCACTGGCAATGATAAAAATAAGTAACTTTTCGGGGTAAATCATTGAAGAAGCATTCAAAGAAAATTTGGTAGTTGTTGGAAGTTAATTTGTATCAGTATGGTAGATATTAGGATGCAAAATGTCAAGTTATAATGTTGTCAGTGTTGCCACCTTTGTATCTTTTATTAATTGGTTATAAGTATTTGCATATTTGCTATCCTAGAGTTCTGATAAAAATTACATGTGAAGTATAGGCGTAGAACCAATTGATTAAAAATGTAAGGTTGGCAATACTGACAGCTCGATAACGTGACAACACTGATAACCCGAAAAATATTGTGTTTACCAGTGTCAAGGGAAGATTAGATCAAACAAAAAATTAAAGACTAGGGAACCTTTGACTAGATTGTCTTTTCGTCAGGTTGCCCTTTATTATTAGGCTTTAGCAAGTGCTGTTAAACCCTTATGCGATCCGACTGTCCGTCTGTCGACAACTCAGGAACTACTAGGGTTAGGTGTCGTCGGTAAGATTAGCTCAATCCCTTATCATTCATTCAGATTGCAGGGGCGGTTCCAGAGATAAGAGGGGCAATTTATATCTATAGAACTACTAGGGCTAGGCAGGTGATTAAGGTGTCGTTGGAAAGGTCTAGGCAAAACGAGTTCAAACCCGTATTATTCATTCACAATGCATGGACGGTTCCCGAGTTTCGGAGGGATTTTTAACTTTGGAACTACTAGGACTAGGAAGGTGGTTGATGAGTCGTTGGAAAGGTCTTGTAATTTTTCGAATGCAACATTTATCATAGAAATAGGTTGCTCGCTCTTGAAGCCTGGCTATAGCTTATGTGCACACTGGCACGACTGGTCTCTGTCTCACTTGTTTTTATGCAGACCTGGATTTACTTTTCTCCAGTCTTTAACAGCCTCATCGGTATAATCATTCTCATCTAATCTCACGGTTAATATCCTCTGTGTATCTCCCGTAATTTCAAACAAAAGGAATAGTGGATTTTAAGCTATCATTCTAGATTAGTATATATATCACCATTCTTCTCATATATTACTATTAAAATGTCCACAAAGACAGACAAAGCAAACTAAAAAAAAAGTTAGCGAGCTGAGATTTTACTAACAAATGCAAATTCCGCTCCCCTGATAGCATCTAGGCACATAAACATTATTTTCTTATGAAATAGGTTGGCAACACTGACAACTGGGCAGCATAGGGACGAGAACATCCACAGTATTATTCTACTGTCTCGAATAATATTTATGCCAATTTTGGTACAGATAGGTCTAACGAAATGGAAGGCATTTGAAAACTTAATTTTTATTTTTTTTAAATGGGTTAGTACACTGGTTCACAGCAACAATCCTACTCTAGTGAAAACCTTTTCCACGACACCTCCAACAGCTCTCTACACTTTGTGGTTCCTGATATTTATTTTTGGACAGGGACGGAATGCGCGGGTTATAATGTAAGGTATCTTTTTGTAGCTTCGTTATCAAAGGACCTAAAAGTACATGTAGATTAATATCTGAGTTGAGAAATAAATAAGTATCTAAATTATTACTTCGTCTACAACAATCAAACTAACCCAACTGCATCTAATCTAACCTAACCTGAACTAACCTCAGCTTACATACCTAAAGAATGTGAAGCAGAAAAAAAAAAGGAATTATGGTTATGAAGAAATTTAAAGGGTCATGCTTAACCCTAATCTGGAATAGAGCCAAATATTTATCATGCTTACCCTAATCTGAAATATAGCCTAAATAAAATTTGCTTGTAAGAATACTTTGGTATACATAAAAAGATCATCTTTGAAACAAAATCGGTGTCCGAATGCTTTTTTCCGCCTTTTACTAGTGGATTTTATAGGTTAAACTTGTTAGTTTGATCTCATCGCTATTAGGAGCTGACCGATATCACTGTAAACATAATGCATTTACATACCACCTGCTGTCTTACGACATTTAGCACTTTTCATTAAGTCAACCTTGTACGGAGAGCTCTGGCTATTGCATAAACAATGCAAAGAATTCTTTCTCCATTCCCCTCTTACGGAAAGTTGAAAAAAGGTAAAACACAACAGAAGCCATAAACAGAAAATTTTTACGATGTACTATAAGACCTTGTTGACTCTTGCTCAAAGGTAACTAACTAATTATTGCAGTTTGTTTATACCGCCAAGGACATCTGGCGAGTTTTTTCCAACATTTATCGTTTTTAAATAGTGATGAGGTGTTCGTATAACGAAACTACAGCTTATTACGTTTGTTTATATTTTATGACACAGAAGCAGGGATTCCGCCAGAATTTTCAGTTGTGGGGGGTGTAAAATCAAAATTGGGAGGGTGTAAGTGGAATTTTGCACGGTTTCTATCGAGTTTTGACCATAAAAAATTAAAGTTGGGAGTGCGCTCTAGTATTTTGGAGGGTGACACCCCTACAAGTGTGATCTGGCAGAATCACTGCACAGAAATAAGACTGTCATAAAATATAAAAGAAAAAATTGTGGCGATATGGTTATTGCATTAAACTATGTCACTTGTTAAGACTACCGTTTTATTTAACATACAAAAAGATGGGTTGGGGGAGATCTGCCATTTCGGAAAAATGTCCGCCATCTTTTACCTTTCTTTGTGTAGCACCTGAACAAATCGTTCTAGCGACCTAATTTTTGTGCAAGATTAATCCACTTAATGCGATTTACTACTCATTATCTTGTTAACCTTAACCCTACCAGTGAGGTCTATGAGAGTCCTATATCATAAAACATACATGGGAAGACATGGTAATATAAGGGGCTCCACAGTCTAGTGGTTAGAGCGTTGGACTCGTGTCCGCGTGGTCCCGGGTTCAATTCCATGCTGGAGTCCCACTTTTCGGCTTCCACCCAGCGTCGGGCTGAATAAAGACGTGACGGCCTCACTCGGTCTGGTAAGCCCCTGATGTAAGCCCCAGTGCTGACCACACAGCCGTTACTCAGGTGGCCGTAGTTCCACCAAACACGGACAGATGGCGTTGGGGCAGGCTCAGGGCCTATAGGTCTGTTACGCCAGTGTTTTTTGTTTTGTTTTTTAACATGGTAATATAGCAACTGGAGTATGTCTTACAACATAATACTGCTCAAACATTTAAAAACACACTTTCGTTAAAAATATAAACATTTACCAAATATTTATTTTCTAAGAAATAAAATCTACCTGGAAAAGTTGCAGTTTGAAGGCCTCTACGGTATGCTGTTTCCCTGTCTCAAGTTCTTGTCAGAACTTCTCTTGATCTAGGATAGGCTATATTTTACAAAATATAGGAAACAAGTTTGTTTTAAATACTTGAAAAATGGAACTTACCATTATACATCCTATGTGAACTGTGTTGAACCTATGGTGATCCTTGACAACAAGTCCTCTTTGCACAATGAAGATTTAACAGCAATTACTACATCATTCAGTTTCAACGTGTCATTTTTACCCCACAAATCAAGTCACTAATTACCCCTATATTCTACATTCCGGGGGAAATGATACGTTAATACCTTCAAGAATATGATACACAGCTAAACCTTTTTCAAACTATATTACCTTATCGTTTCCAACTTTGTATAAAAATAATAGGAATCCTTTCCATTGCTTTTATTGAAAATAAATTCTACTCATGCTTTTACGAAAATGCAAACATCATTTTCTTTCAAGCGTTTGGGAAAAGAGTGCCAGTTTTATTTTCAAGCAAATTGAAAACAGATATTTCGATGGCTTGTAGAAAAAAACGTGTGACATTCAATATTTTTTTCTATCAACAAATAGTGATATTTCTTTTTGTTCCTCAGTTATTAATCTCGTGATCAATGACCCCCGTCACCAATTACCCTACCTGATCTGTAGTACATTGAGAGTGCATTTCATATGACAGTAAAAAACTGTTAGTATTCAATATTGGTTTAAATTAAGACGAATTAGAGTTTGTTAGATACAATTTCAAGGATTCATACCTTGAACTCTTAGTGTCGAGTATGCCCCCTAGTAAATAAAAAAATCCCCCAAGAGAGGAGGCTCTATAAAGCACTGCTTCGCCATACGAGCGAGGAAGGACATTGTTGATGGAAGTGCACTTCAAGTTGACAGGCAAAACATTCGATTTATAGTTTTCCTATTTTCTGTAATGATTCTGCCAGTGGGGGATGTCATCCCTGTGGGGGTGTCACCCACAAATTCTCGAGATCACTCCAACTTTAAAATGTTTACGGTCACAAATCGATAAAAAAAAAAGTAATCGTGTAAAACTCCACTTACACCCTCCAAATTTTGACTTTACATCACCACCGTCAACCGAAAAACCTGGCGAGAGTATATCGGTACGAGATTTTGGTAGCCTGTATGATAGAAGTGTGACGTAATGGTTATCATCCAAGTGATAGCCTAGCATTCTTGACGAACTTAGCTACGAAGAACTCACGAAATTCACCACTTTTCATTAACCTGTGTTTACATTGCGCACAAAATGTAAACATGAGTTCTTTTAGAATGTAATCCAGAACTAAGTACGGAGGAAATGTTGAATCTGAATTTGAATTTATTTGAAGTCTTTTGGCATCTTTGGCTCAAGCCGGCCTGGGGTTGGTACAGGATGGGGAAGGAATAGACCAAAGCCTTTGTTAACGTACAATTCCGGCATTCACCTGGTTGAACTAAGGAAAACATTAGTCAGTCCACCGTGGGGTTCGAACCCACTTACCTACCGAATCCAAAGTCTGTGACGTTACAGCCTAGACTACAAGGGTGGATAGGAAATTTTTAAAACTCACATCCAGAGAAAAATTATATTCTCCATATCGAGTGGTCGTGCCTCAGTCGGTATAGTGGTGGCTTGGGATTGACCCCAACGACCGGCCGTTCTTACAAGTTTTTCCACGCTTTTTCCTCAGTAACAACGGGCTAATGCCAAGATGGTACATTTAAATTAGGCCCTGGACGATTTTAATCTCATACCCCATCGCCTACCCTATCCCAGGCTCAGTCAAAGAAACGTCATGGTCATACATACTGTAGAATTCAGATTCAATATGGCACATTTTCCAGGTTTTTTCCACAGTCCCACCAGGCCATAAATCGAATTTAAATAGTAAACTGCTCATGCTTCCGTAAACCTTACTTTCACTTTTCAACACAAAAATAAAATATTTTCTGTGAAAATTCCCGAAAGAAATGTGAAATAACAGTGTTATTTTTTTTACATCGTACAATATTTTTTTTTTTTTTCAGAAAGAATGGTAGAAATGTTTGAATATTATTTGAACAGTACAATTATACTATACTGGGTGATTTCAGGCCTTAAGAAGTATATGAGAAGTCCGGAAGCCAAAGGACATTGACGAATACAAAAAAAAAAAGTAATCTTTCATATATAACCCGAAATACATGTGACACAATTAAAAATCGAAAGTGAGTCTAGAGTCGAGATATATTCGGGACGGGCGTAAGCCATAGTGCTGTTACCGCCCATACAATTAATTTTATCTTTATCTTATCTTATCGAGATATATGATTATGCAAAATTAACTTGCTGGCAAGCCTGATATCCGAATATTGTTGAGGTCAAGAACTCGATAACAAAAAGATAACAAAACTTATTCGAAATACTATAAAAAAAAATACATGTTATTTCATCAGCCATTTTCCTGGATCTTGCCTGCAAAAAACGATTACGAAAAGCCGTGTTAGCATGATTCGCAATAAGACCCCAATCGGCGAAGGTCAGGATGAAGTTTTGTCCCAAACTAGGTCCCAAGCGCTGCGCTCTGGTACGAAAATCCCTCTCTCACCCTACACAGTCAGCAGTTTGAGCCCGAGCGATCGATACAACGGGAGTTCATTCAGAAAATTCTGCCAGCGTTCCTTTCCCCACCCTTTCTCTATGCCCGTTGCTGGGCCGCTTATGTCGCCTCGATGTCCGTCAATCCTGTTAGGCTGAGAACTAAAATACAGGAACGAAACAATGGTCTTATTTAGTCAAAGTAGAAGCTGATTAACGCCATTTTTGTTAAATAGAATCTTTCGTATTAATATTTTTGTTTTGAAGACGAAATTTGATGTACACTCGTATTAATAGAAAATAGCTGATAGAAGCAACTCCGAAAACAAGCAATTTTGATCTGACTTTTTTGACAAGTGTGGCAACTTAATAGAAGCTTATGAAATCAAGCCAAAAAGCTTTAAATAAGGTCGAATCCAGTAATCTAGTTGATAAGAATGAAGTTGAAAGAGCCTTGACACAACAAGAAAGAATAAACTAATGTATTTACTAAAAGGAAATAATAAGTTAACTTGGATGGCTATCGAACTGAGGACAACTGGCTCACAAATTCGATCCTGTGTAGTCACTATACCACTTTAAAAAAAGAAAAAAAAATAGTTTACTGAACAAATGATATTCTTTGATTTTCTCTTTTTCTATTAAAACCCTTGTAACCAAGTTAAAAGCACACACAAGCATGCATTCCCAGTACGGGATTCGAACCCATAACCTTGGAGACGCTGCTCTAACGCCTCAGACAACACCGTTACCTCGGTTGGCGACCACAAAACCACCCGAACTAGCTCTATTTATACTTAGTTCCTTAGATCACATGACATGGTGGGAGTTGGCGAAGATTAGCCTACGATGAAACAATCCTGGCACAGGATAGGACTTTATCACCCTAAGCCAACAGCAATAGTAACATAAAATAAATATCCACGGGCGTTACAGACCGAAAGGTTCTGAGCCTGACCCAACGCCATCTGTCCGCGGTTGGTGGAACTGCGTCCACCTGAGTGACGGCCGTGGGTTCAGCACTGCGCGTCACCTTGACCACAAACAGGTGTATCAGAGGCTTTGTAGCCCAAGTGGTCATCACGTCTTTATTCACGTGACTCCCCAGTTTGCCTCACGACGCTGGGTGGAAGCCGAAAAGTGAATTGAACCCGGGACCTCGCGGACATGAGCCCATGCTCTAACCACTAGACTGTGGAACCCTTTAACAGCATTAGTGCAAAGAAGCAATCAAACAACGTTTGACAAGCTTCTTCACATAACTGCTTGTTCCAACAAGCTTGAATTAACTTGGTTTAACAACCAAGCTATTTATGTTGTTTCAACAAGTTTGTTTTATGCTTGTTTATTAAGTTCAACACAAAATCAAGTTTGACAAGCTTAAAGTAAGTGACTGACAATCTTGTTGCAAGCTGGCATGCTACCATTAGGTATGCGAAATTCACTTCAAGCAAACTTTATTTATCATTAAAGACGATACTTGCCAACCGGATAGTTTATAAATGTTTTAGTCAGCTCCCGTGGTCCAGCAGCTACAGAAACGAACTTGGAAGGGACACCATTTGTAGTCCTCCTGCCAGCCATGCTGACTGAAGTTATTCTCATTGCCATCAGGCGAATATAGGGATTGTGACTAAACTAATACCCTGGTTTCTTCTTGTCAGAATGGGTAAAAATGGCGATAGTGAATCTACGGGGTGGGCCGGGGAGAAATTCCCTCACGGAGATTCAAAATCTGCTCTCTCACACACACGGGATAATTTGTTGCATTTCATTCAACGGTACTCGGGTGCGACGGCCTAAGACAACGGACTAACAATAAATAAATACACACACAAAAACGGCAATTACTAAGAATAAACAAAACTACTCTATATAGGACATAGCTGACAAGCTGTTTTGTCCTAATGCAAGTAATTTTACCAATCAAAGCGTGATCAGGTCTCGGAATGAACTACTCAAAAAATGTCCAGAAAAGAGAATGATAATAGTCTGTTTCACCGAGCCGCCGTAGTTTAGTGAAGAGCGTTGGAGTAGCATTCGGGAGGTCGTGGGTTAGATCTCAGCAACCGACCATTCTGCATGACTGAGGGTTTTCCTCCGTCACACCAAGAAAATACCGGAATGGGACCTTCAATATAGACCCTGGCAGACACATTCCCGATTCCTTTTCCGTCCCCTATCCTGGCCTGAACATTAGATACCTAAAAGCCATAAATAAAATTCGAAGTAATATCTTCCACTTTGTTACTTTCGTTAGCAAACACACATTGTTGTAAATTTGTTTCTTTTCTGAAGTTATAACTTTGTTGAATTTGTTTTCAAATTATTTCTTGTTCCTTACTTTTTGTGAAAAAAAAATCAATTCTTGCTTACAAAACTGTATATTGTTTGTGGAGGAAAATTAAATCTTGTAACCAATAACGCACGAGTTCTTTGTTACACTGTATAGTTGCGAAAATGAAGTAAAAATAGCTTCTGTTGTTCAAGGACGGACGTTAACAAGTTAAAATTAGAATTAAGAATGAAATCTGGGCAACAGGGTGTTTCAAAATAAGGAAAAAAAAAACTAAGTTCATTCACATTCCAAAACTTTTATGGCTAACATCCAAGTTGATCCTCGTCTATAGGCCAGCTGTAAATGTTGGGTGACATCTTTTTTATGAATGCAGAAATGGAAAACAATGTAACGCTTTTATTATTTCTGGTTCTATCAAGCATGGTAGAATCAATTAGTACAAATACGTTCAAGACCTCCCCCCGAGGAAATATGTCTCTAGAAACAAATGTTATGCTCACTAATTGATCAATGATGCTTTCTTCTCCCAGAATTGGTTGCAGACGTCCGCGTATGATTAAAACAGAGCCATCTCTCTACAGAACAAGTTAATACCGAACGACCGTAGCTCAGTTGGAGGAGAATTGGCTTGGCACTAGGAAGATTCTGGGTTCGAACCCATCGACCGGCCATCCTGACTGAGGTTTTCCAGGGTTTTTTCTCAGTCACACAAGATTAATGCGGAGATAGAACCTTCTAAGCAGGTTCTAGCTTTTTTCCATTTCCACAACCTTCATCTCGCCGTGTCCTAGCCTGAGTCAAGGACGTCTAAAGAAACTCAATACAACAAGTTAATGAAAAACTTAAAGCAAAAGGATGTGATATTTGATTTCTTTTTTTTTAAGTTCGAATCCATCTGGCGTCTATAACACGAGATTTATCCGACAAGAACATTCATGTGTCAGATTTATTTTGTGTCATATCTAAAATTAAAAAAAATCGAATTTTCTTTTAGGTCCCTTGATAGCGCAGCTAACAATAAGGGACCTTATATCCCTCGCTTTGTCCGTCAGTGTTAAGAAAATAGATCTTACGAATCACAAAGTGTTAAGAGGTTGTTCAGGTGGTGTTGGAAAGCCGCCCGAAGAGTCTTGATTGGTGCAGTGAGTCAGTGTTGCCAACATAATTCCTAAATTCAATTTTTCAAATTGCTTCCTTTCCGTTAGGCATTTTGGCCCAAAACTTGTTCTAAACATTATTCTAGAAAATATAAATATACTATGAGTGTATACAAGCACCCCAGTTGTTAGTGTTGCCAACCTATTCTGAAAATTCAATATTTCAAGTTGCTTTCATAGCGTTAGTCTTACACTTGGCATAAATGTTATTCTACGTCATTGAACAAATACTGTAGCTGTTCCCGTTCCCAAGTACCTTAGTTCACAGTGTTGCTAACCTACTTTGTAAAAACGAATGTTTATGTGTCTGTTAATTATACGAATATACACACGTCCATTGACTTACACCCATGTGAAATGTTGTATTTATGTGGATTAGGTGCTGGGATATGTCAGGTATTGCCCACCAGCGGTCATTGTTTCCAACCGATTTTAAAAAATCCGCGATCCAATCCCAGTTAGGGCATGGTGTTGACTCATACAATCAGGGAGGCCAAAGTTACCAAGTACTAGAAATAGCTCCAAACTAAATAAATTTATCAAAACAGAACAAGTTAGCGCTGCGATTCTACTAACAACTGCAAGTAAAATAGGGTTGCAACACTGCAAACTGTTGTGTTTGGGGGACTGGTCCACCTACAGTATTTTACACGCTTTGTATTAACTTGCTCTGTAATCATCTCTGGTACAAATCTTGTAATTGATTTTAAACTCACTTCCCATAATCCGATTTCATTGAAATTTTGTAAACTTGCTTGCTTCGCATGACAATACAATATTCAATCATTAGATATACGATAGAAGAATCCAATTAACTGTAATTAATGAAAAAAATAATTAAATAATTAGAAATTATCCTTAAACGCACGCAACGCCACATCTATTGTGTGAAGATTGGGTTGCCTATTTCGCAGGGAGTTTAATATTCATCTATAATACATAAAAAATTAATTAAAATAGGTTTTTCAAAAAACACGATTTTTTAAGATGGACTAAAAGTGAAAAATAATAAAATTAATTACAAGATTTGTAACAGCGATGAAACGTGATTAGAGTAAGTTAATAAAAAGTACTTTAAAAAATATTTTAAAAAAACACGCTTTTTTAAGACGGACTAAAATGTAAAAAATATCAAATTGAATTAATCTTATGAACAGGAGAATAAAAGTGTGGGTACTCTTGCTTACCTTATCATAACATCACAATAACTAAGAACACCCACTCTTTTATTTTCCGATTCATAAATTTATTATTTTCTTACCTTTTAGTCCATATTTCTTTGCTTAAAAAGCGTGTTTTAAAATCCTTTTTTATTTATTTTTTCTATTATGCTAAATAATATTCATCGCAAGTTTGGTGTGGATAACGTCTAACATGTGGAGGCAGAATTTCAAATTTTAAAAATAGTTGGCAAGACTGACAGCTGCGACGCTTTATCTACACGATTCTGGCGGTTCTGAGCTAGTCGACCTTTTCAAAGACACCTCCACCACGTCTTTACATCTTGTGGTTCATAAGATATATATGACAGAATCATTGCACCAGTCAAGGCGGTTCTACCGGCTCTGAGCTAGTCCAGGCAATACATCTCCAAAGCAACTCAAGCACCTCTCTACAGTTTGTAGTTCCTGAGATTGAATTTCTTACACGGACGGACTGAGCGGAATTATAAGCAGTGATGGTTTGTGACACAAATAATAGGTAAAGTTCTATCAACACATTCCTACTATCCTTGTTCATTAACATTTATTCTGGAATTTCTGGACTTAGGCAGGATACTGATAATGCCATTATCCGATCTTAGATGATGTTGACTGACTTTCTGGCCCAATTAGTACTTACTAATGCCTATTTAGTTAATGTATATTAAAATAATAAGTGAAGTTGAACTTCATCAGCTTCACCTGATGAGCCGCCACTG
>JAGDQP010005307.1:0-16079 GCA_022664845.1 Lepisma saccharinum
GAACACCAGCACTTTCTAATCGAGTGCCTGCTGTAGGAATACTTGCAGCAATGGACGCCGAACTATTTTCTGTCTATTTCTTTTGTGTGGTGATGGTATATAATAGTGGACATACAATAATGGATATAACTAGTTTACAGTGACGAATATCAAGATGCAGTCGTCAAGGAATTCCGGGCGACGTCGCATGCGGTGATGAACACCATATTGTGTTTAGTGTGGATATGTGAGAAGTGTGGAAGGGCCTAAGCAGGAACAAGTTTAAAACTCCAACTAAAAGCGGACACCGTTAAACAACTGGAGGACAAACTGAACTAATTATCTTTTATTTCTTTTCAGTTGTTCCTGCTTTACAACGAGAGTCACCTGTCTTGTGTTGTTTGTGATGTTATATGTGTTAAATGTTGTATGTTTTTATAAATAAAGTAATTACATTCCTTTTTTTTTTTGCAAATTCCCTCCCAGTCATGTTCCAACATGAAGGAACAAAGGCCAGGATTACATTCTGGACGCCTGGCCAAAGTTAGTCCCGCACCACCTCAAGTCAAAGTACGAGAGGAACACAAGAGATTCTCGGAATGCCGGAACACCGGTAATCCGACAATCTTTAGGGACAGCCTGTCCCAAACTAAGGAGGGCGAACAGCTGCCCGTGACGTGCGACCCTGAAAGTGCGCAACTTAGTTTGTTGCTAAGAAGGTAAAGAGACAGGGGTGGAAGGTGGATCCCCCTAAAAAAAAGTACTTGATAATAACGATGGCTGTACAGTTCCATTAATTTACATTGTAGAAAACAAAAATATACAAGTATTAAAGTTTCAGTTGCAGCATATTGTGAAACTGCAGGGAAATCCCCCTACCATATGTTCAGAACATCTTCCGATGCAAAAGTCTGAAAATGGGAACTAAAGCTTTCATAACAATATAAGGAACATTACCTTTGTTGTTTTTGTTAATTCATCCGTATTGTCTCAATTTTTTTTTCAAGCAAACGAAAATGAAAGGAACAGTGAAGTAGATTAAAATTATTTAAAAGTTTTCAAAATAAGAAATATTGAAGTATTTTTCAAAGCAAGAGAATATTCCACTTAGTTTTCTGTTAAAATAAATAAAAACAAATTTCTAAGATTATCAGTATATGAAATTCGAACTAGTTCACAAATGTAAATTTAAATGAATGTTGCATATTCGTTACACTATAAACATAAACAATTAAGGGTCAGCTCTACAATTGACCGCTAAACTTCTAGTCAGCGCTAAGTTGAGGCCAAGTCTGATTTTGGCCAATGAGTACGCAAAATGAGAGCTGGCCTCAACTTAGCGCTGACTAGAAGTTTAGCGGTCGATTATAGAACTGATCCTAAGAGGCCTGAGCCTTAGATACCTGAAGGTTGTAAATAGAATTCAATTCAATAAAGTACTAAGAATGGTTTGATAAATTAAATTTTAATAATGTCTTTCTCGTGTACCGAGGACATGTTAGAAGAAAGAGTGAGAAGATGGATACAGTTTGAACCACTGCAGACCCACTTCAGAATTTATTTACCGAAATATTCTACTGCCTTTTAATTTTAGGCTTGAGTTGTATTCTAAAATCTAGTGTACGGCACATGTAAGAACATAATATATTCCAAAGGCATTATAACCGTAGCGGTGTTTCCTACTTATATTCGAAACATCAGCACTGATTAATTATTTTGAGTTATACAGTATGTCCATTTGCAGCATCCCGGAGGCGTGTCTTCTTGTGAGAGGGGCCGAGCGGTTATTGGGCCACCGGGACTGCAAATTTTCGGACACTCCACTATTGCCCCAGGGTAGAAAGAGAATATTTGACCGGTGGTTAGCAGCCTTGAAGTACAGAGGTGTCTCCACCGAATCCCTTTGGACACAGATTCGGGGAAACAGTAACAGACGGATGACAAGGCTAGTGGCATAATTAAATATTAGTTATTCTCTTTCTTCAGGTAGCTTTAATGGCGAAGAAGCTGAGACGGATTAATCTTCGGAGGTCCTCTTATGAGGCGTGTTTGACGCTGAATATACTTGTAAGATGAACAAATGCTTGATAGGCAAATTACAATTAGTCGGCTGGCTAAAAGCTAAGAGTAGGCTAATACGTACCAATTAGTAATACTTAAATTGCTTTCTCAGGAACAGGCTTTTGAATTCCCTTTTAGAACAGAAAAACGTTATCCAATACAATAGTTACATGTTCTATTGGTTAGATGAATCTATACAAACGAGGAGAGCTTTACAAAGTGTCAGATTACAATATTTGTATGAACCTGAGAGCATTCGGTTGTTTGGAAGAGTTACTCATTTCGATAGGTTATATGGCCAAAAGTTTGTTTTTAATAGTGCTGGACTCAAGTCGACGTACTGACATGTATTCTGGAGAATATACCTTCCACGATAGAGCAGAAGAATTCCTGATATGAAAAGCTTGTTGATTTTGAAACTATAAACTCTTAGCAGAGAGAGATGAGGGTGATACATCCTGGTAGGTCGAAGAGGTCTGTTAAATCTTATTCTTTGAAATTTCTGTTAAGAAAGACTTATAATTTTGAAACTAAGTGTCAGTACTTAGTCGGAGATAGAGAAATCAGGCGCTGAAGGTGAGATTCGCCTTCATGATGTTGAATGTTTATGGATAGGACTATAGTTCTTTTAGGAATGTGTACTGTACTTTAAACACAACACAAATAATATTTTTTGGTGTCACTTTCTGTATGGAACAATACTTGTAGCAATATTATATACAACTAAAGGCCGCTTTAGACGACAGCATTTATGCTACGATGAATCTTACGATTAGCAGTAGTGCCAGAGTGTGAAAGCAAGAATGCTACAATAGGGCAAGATGCTATGGTATAAATCAATAACTTTTTTTCTTTTTACGCTGGCACACTGTTTTCGCTAAGATTCATCGTACGAGAAATTGTATCGTCTAAAGCGGCCTTAAACCTTTTTTTTTAGATCTAGCCAACCTAGTTCTCAACTGTAACAACTTCACCTTCGATAACGAACGATACCTTCAAATCAGAGGCACAGCCATGAGTACGAGAATGACCCCATATTCTTGTACATGGACAAGTCTGAAAATGATTTCCTACAAGCCACTTTTACTTTAGCTCCGTTTTTTGGGTGACATTTTCACCTTATTGCCAGATGGTGAAATCAGCCTCAACACGTTCCTGGAGCGAATGAACCAGTTTCGACTGTTCAGTTCACATGGTCAGTTTTCAAATAGAAAGCGAAATTTAATGTGCGACTTCTGAGTGCTAGCTGTTTGAAACATGAAAATAGTGAAAGGAGATGAATTAATTTCCCATTTTTCCCAGGGTTGACGGATGTCGGAAAGTTGTGAAATAATTCTGGACAATTTAAATTATCCTTTATCGTTGAAAATTATAGAGTAAAACACATCTCCCCGAGTCATTTTTTCTCCACCGACAGTGTTACTAGAGATAACTGTAATATTAAAAAATAAAAAACCCTTAAATTTTTGGAATACAGTACCCCTACATAAAGCAGGAAGGTTTTTGCTCAAGTTCGATGAGCAGCCATACAGGCTCCTCTACTGACACCGGGAAATGATTTAATTAGTTACGTAAATGGGTTTTGTACAGGAATATACATAGCTTGTTTTTTTTAAAAAGGCAAGTTTTTTTCAGCTGTATTTGAATATGATTGATGTTCGTTGGTGACTTTAAAATTTCTCAATATTTCAGAGCAAAACGATGTCTTTGTGGTTTAATTAATAACTACACACTATGAAACAGCGGGTTGCATAACTTTGGGGACACATGGTATGTTGATCCTCTTTGAAAACGAAGTCCTGAAAATAATACACGAACTAATGTGGGGCGAGTTAACTGACAAATGACCAGAAGATACATCTGAACTACATGTTACACAATAAACTTGATATAGCTAAACTAACGCTTGAAACAACAATGCAATAGACAGACACGTACAACTGGCACCAGGAGTTCTCTTTCCTGAGTAAAATATCTCTTGCAAATAACTCGGGAGTAAATTGACCGATCTGAGTAGTTTTCTGTAACTTACAAAAATCACCTTCTCTAAGTTACTGAAAACATTACACAACTAGATCTACCTACTCCGATTCGGCAAAAGAAATGTTATCAATTTTGGGCCCGACTGTACAACGAATGACCAGCAATTGAACAGTAAAGTAAGTGCCAGGGAATACCAGGAGCGAAAAGACCAAGATACAATTTAGACAGACTTAGTAGAAAAAGACTTCACGAAAATAACGTTCCGATAATTTGAACGAGGCAAGCACTGACAGAATGAAGTGGTGAAAATTTTTTGCAGTGGGTCAGGGCTTACATGGTTTATAGAGTCGAAAAAAATTAAGTGAAAGTGCAATCTGTCTTCACTGACTTACCATCAATATCTTGCTCTCGGAAGTAGCGTGCCTGAAATAGAAAAAGAGGAACAATTATAAGTAAAGCATTGAACAAAATTAAGATTGCTGTGATACATACCTTCACATTCAGCAATGCATACAAATGTTTGATTACAATGAATTAAAACTGTAAATAACATAAATCTCGGAAGAAAAAAGCAACGAAACATATGTCAATTATTGGACTTCCAATCATTGGATGAAGAAGACAAATAGTGAATTATACCCCCGTCGTCGTTGATACGGGAGTGAAAGGAATAAGTTAGCAAAGGAGGTGTATTATTTAAGATAAAAGGGAGGAATTTGGTGCAAGTACGCGGAAATAATAGATGGCTCAGCTCACGCCTCAATGGCTGTTACTCACGCACTCAAAAGTGAGTCCCTGAGATGACTTAAAAGTTACACAAGAATACGAAAGTTGTTGTACCTCCCTGGCAGATGAATATAACTTGCAAGTTTTGAGAAAGATATACACACAGAAACGACCAGAGAATGGAGGAGATTACATAATGAAGAACTCCACAGACTGTAAGATTCATAAGATTATTCATTATTTAATGAAAACACGAAGGATAAGATTAGCAGGCCATGTAGCTTGGATGGGGGAAAAACGAAGATTATATTTCATCGTGATTCGTGAGCCGGAACGAAAGAAACCGTTGGGGGACACCAGTATGTTGTTGTGATGACAAAATATTAGAAGGGATCTTCCGAGAGTTAGATGTTCGCAGTGAAAACTGGCTTGATGTTGTCCAGGATATAATTCAATAGCGAACGTTTGTTACTGCGGCGATAAACTTGCGACTTTCGTAATCCGCAGTTAGTAAGCCATTTCACGACAAGGTTTTACAATTTTTTGTGCTCAGCATGGCAGGTAGCAAAACAAAATCTCATATTCGGTGTTTAAACTATAAGAATTCATCCAAAGTTGATTATGTACCACGCAAAAACTATAACGTTACTCTTCCTTCTACTATTTTCACAAGGTACATTGCAAAGTGAAGCACGCATATTTTCGTAAAATTTCTTTGGTACACAATACGGAAGAAATAATTAAATGTTCACATGTTTTCTGCTCCTTGGAGGAATACAGATACCATCCCCCTTTCCCCGAACGAACGTTCATACTTACGGAACTCGCAAGATCATCGCCGCAGTAACAAACGTTAAAAAGGATTCTATGCTGAGCAAGAAGCCAGTTTTCATCACAAACACCTATTTCTCGAAGATCCCTTCCTTATTATCCTTATTTATTTCAGTCTCAGCTTATAGCATAACCCGAGCAGAAATAATGTATTTTACTCTGCTCACATATGAAGCGATACGTTCCTCTGCTACCCGGTAGCTTCTTATATTTACATCCACTATTTGGCCGTTATATGCCGCTCTTCGCTTTAATTACAGCGTTTCAGCAGAACAAGCGCATTTCAGTCACATAACACAGCGCGACAATTTTCGTGTGTATTTTTCTCCGCTTGTCGTCTTCGTTTAGTTCAATTATTTGTCATCATACAGTATGTCTGCAATTCCGGAATATAAATCAGGATTCTGTAATCGGAACACCAGTTTTTGTGATACTGGTATTCCGGAATGTCGAAAGTTGGTATTCCGGATTTTCGGAAGTCAATACTACAGAATCCCGGAAATTTGGAACGTCGAATTCCGGAATTTCGAAAATCAGAATTTACTTCGGTCTTTCGAACCCTATTATACAATCATGGGGCGAAATTAAACCGAGCAGATTTTTTCAATAGTGAATGAGACTTTATCTGAGGACTGTGAAGGTGAAGATGGTAATGCAAGTGATATCATAGGCTAAATAATAGTAATAGTACATACTGCTTACCTATTTTCGTCTGTGCTACAAATAATGGGTTTTTGCTTAAGAGTACATGATTTTGAACCCTGCCGTTTAGTGGCTCTGGTGGCTACTACTGGAAAGAACCAGCGTCTGAAACTAGTCGCCAGAGTCACTTAACGGCAGGGTTCGAAATCACGTGCTCCTCAGCACAGACGAAAATAGGTAGGCGGGATAAGTCTATAGTGATATCAGTGGTGAAGTAGATTAGCGGGAAGAATCTAACAAACCTCGTGGAGAGAAAACTAACATTTTCTTACCTGTTGGTGTGCAGCTCGTATATTAGACACAAAGAAATAAATAAAATCGTGATATATTTCGCAAGTCGGTGCGCTTGAATTATAAAACGATGGGAAAAATTAAAAGAATACCTGGTACTTTCAACGAACAGTTCAGCATTCTCAACCTGAACTCATCACATTACCTATTCTTTTAATTTTCCCCATAGTTTGAAATTGCAAGCGATGCGTCTTGCGAAATATATCACGATTGTATGTATTTCTTTGTGTTTAATATACGAGAGAATTAGCTGAACATTAACAGGTAAGAAAACAGCGGGAAGAAGTTTGTATGATACAGAATAAAGTGATGGAAGATGAAGGAGGCGAAGGACGTGAAGATCTAACAAGGAGACCGTCAACATTGCCATGCCGAAACCTACACTCAAATTATTCGTACGTGTCGAATACACCAAAATAACACTCCACACAAAATTTGAGGTGCCAATTCAAAGTGCAAGTGGGCCAAAAACATTGTCAAAGACCGCAAAATTTTGCTGCCATAATATGAATCAGGTTTGCTACACTGGGACAGAGTACTTGGTGGAGGGAAACGACCGCGCTCACTACGTGGAGAATGCAGAAACGAATCGAGAGAAAAATGTCTGGGACGAGAAATGTACTCTGCAGTGGTCCTAATTTTTATTCTCTACTTTTGCGCTAAATTCTTGAAATGTACTTTTTTGTTACTTTCCTTTTCTAAAATCACATCAAGAATTTTCTGACTGACTTAACCGCTTGTCATTTTTAAACTCCAAATTTAAGAGTATGGATTTTTAAAAAAGGAAAAGTATTATCTTTCATGTAGTGGTGGGGAGAAAAGGAAATTAGCCAAATTTACTGTTGCAGCAATATGGATATGAAATGATGCAAATGATTATAAATTGCAGGGGCGGTTCCAGAGATAGGAGTGGGAATTTATATCCTTGGAACTACTAGGACTAGAAAGGTGATTGAGGCATCATTGGAAAGATCTCGGCAAGACGAGTTCAAACTTGTATAGTTCACACTGATAGCAGGGACAAATCCCGTGTTTCCGGGGGGCATTTTCAACTATGGAACTACTTGGGCAAGGAAGGTGGAAAGATCTCGGTAACACGAGTTCAAACCCGTATCATTCATCAAGATTACAGGGTCGGATCCCGAGTTTCGGTGGGGGGGCATTTTCAACTTTGGAACTACTAGGGTAGTTAATGTATCGTTGAAAAGGTCTCGGCGCAATTTTTCAAACGCAACATTGATCATATAAACAGGATGCTCGCTGCTTAAGGGTGGCGGTAGCTTATGTGCACAGTCGCAATAACAAAGAAACTGACTCCTAATTTCTACCTAACCAATGGTCACAAATTTATGAACAGTAAATCGCGTGTGCAATAAACAAAATACCGAACCTGATTCCTAGCCTCCACCTATAAAATGATCACTATTTCATAAACAGTAAATTGCGTGTGCAATATAAAAACACTGAACCTGCCTCCTCACCTCCACCTAACCAACGGTCACTATTTTAATGTACCCTACTGTTGTATGATTGTATATTTCAATTTATTCATTTCATTATTTTCTTAAAAATTTGTGTAACAGTGTATTTAGTTGGTAAGACATTTGGTTTATATTGAGTTGTTTCTCGACGTCTATAATGTAATGGATCATGATCAAACGCTAAAATTATCTTAAGCTCCAAGGTAACAATTGGTATGTCAAAACAGAGCAACGTGACAGTGAGAGCATTTCTATTTCCGTGTATACTTTCCTACGAAAAGACCTCTTTCCGACAACCACGATTTAACATTGCTTCACAAGAACTAAGAATTGTCACATATGTATGTTCCCTTTCACAAGAACCTATCTAAGAAGTCATTTAAAAACTGTAAACGCTTCGCCTTGAACAGTTGTACTTTATCCCACATGAAAATTCTCCGTGCTTCCTTCAATTAGAAAATAGACTAATATAAGTATTACCAAAAACTTCTCTCTAGACGCACTCGCAGACAGACACTCATAGACGCTTGTATTCAACCATCGTTATTGAGTATTTCGACAGCTTCAGCCTAAATTCTACGTTAACTTCCATCGAACAGGTATCTTCAACATTACACTCCGTTTTGGACTCAGAAGAATTACAGAACTTTATATCTTTGGTTTAAACACGATTAAAACACTCATACAGTGAAAGTGACAGTTCGAACTTTGAATACGAAGTGCATTTCATTCGACATATCAACACACCAGAAAAACCTTAAATTCAAAAGGTATGTTGCTCTCTCTAAATTAACTAAGGTGGTATATGTATTTGATTCGGTATAATTGGTATTTGGAGCTCAATTTAAACTCATTTGTATTCTTGCTATTTTATATTTAATATGTTTAAATTCTTATTCGCATCATGATTCAGAACTTCGACGTCGACGAGGTGTATTGACATCTCTCCTATAAAGATCCATGTTTAGTTTTAATAATCTTGTATTCTTGGAATTTAACTGAGCTACGACCTTCAATAAATGTCATTATTAAATGTTTATTTGTGTTTGCTCATCCATAACCGAGTCCGTTTAGGTGTTCATCGCCTAATTTCTAGGTACCATGCCGCCAGCTCGGACACTTCTTGTAGTGTTCGGCACCATTATTATCGTATAAATCCTCTCGCATTTTCTTAATTAAACCAACTACCTAGTCTGCTATCACTACCGTAATGGTTATCATAATTTCTCAATGGGACTCTGGGATCTGCGACCACTGCAGAAGTCACCACACTGACTCCAAACATGGTGAATTCAAGTGTCGAACTTGAATTATATTTTTTTATCATGTTGCTGGTGTCCTTGACACTAAAAAAATCTGAGCTATGCTCACGCTCTACTTGCTAACACGGAAAAAGTTACTTAATTTAGAAATGCAAACATGTGTACTTGACCTACGCTTGAGATGCCTAAAAACCAGAAAAATAATAATAATAAAATAAAAATATAGGTGTACTCTTTATTATTTATTTTTAAATCATATATGTTATTTATAGATGAGTTTCCAACTTCGGTTAAAGAGCTCTTACCAAAATCGTTGAGAGTTCATTTTCGGAAGTAAATTGCTTCTCGAAATTTTCATCTTTTAACCGAGTACGCAGGGAAGATAACACTTCTTTCGCACATCTGAAAAATCTTTCCACTGCATCAGTGGACGGCAGGAGCATATTGTATTTAATGAACTTTTCTGAATACTCATTCAACTGTTACCGATTCCAGCGTTGCTGACTGGTTATAAAAACCAGTGCTCTACATTATGAATTGGAAATATGTTATCCTCCTGCACACTGAAGAAGTCCTCGAAGTCACTTCCTTCATTCTGCACAAGACTCCCTTCAAACTCAATTTTTTTTTTTTAACTTTTCCTCTTCTTCGGCTTGTTCCAAAATCCAGGTTTTGGCTTGGAAGAACACTTTATTGCATATCAAAACAGGAGACTCGAACAGGCTGGTGTGGACGTAAGATTCGAGCTCCGGGTCTCGCATTGCAAATACAATAGAGAGGATGCAACCACCTCGGTAGTCTGAGAAACAGATTCGATTATAAGATCCCTGCATTACCTTCCTTTAATACTGTAAACCACAACTCGTTTCAGAAGATTAGATGGATTCCAACAAACATTGTAAAACAAAGCTATTTTCTGATAAAGTAAGACATACCACACACACGGTGTGAACGCATTGCTTATAAATCATCCAGAACAAAAAAAGGGGCAATGAGAGACACACCAAAGAGAATAGAAATTAGCGCTCTTACCACGTACACGCGGTAAAAAAAAACGTGACTGGCCAATAAGGGTACACACAGAAAGGTCAATTATAGGGAGTATCTGAACGAAAAATAAGTTACAGAGCGAGCTAATAAGAAAATAATTACTAACTATTTGGTATTACGCACAACTGATTAAGAAAAGACGAAAACGAAGAGGTTTTTGAGACCACGGGCCCTTTTAGGACTAAAATTAATTATCTGGAAAAACCGGAATCTGCCATTACGGAATTTGTAAAATAAAAAATTAAGAGTATATAATAATAAACATAATAGTAATAAAAAAGCAAGTGACAAAAGCAACTGACTGGAATGACAAAAATGCAGAACAACAACGAAAGAGGGCTATGCAGCACCTTAATTTGTGATTGGTTAGAAAAGTACAAGTTAACACTCAAAAAATTTAAAACTCCCTAGATATTATGACACTAGCAATGTGAGGCTCCCGTAACGGAAAACTAAGGCAAATCAATCATCTGCAAAAATAACTAGAGACGTTCAATTCCCTACGTAGATCAATGTGATGAACGCAAAGAGCCTTGAACACTTCACATAAAAAGAAGTATCTCAGCATAAATAGTGGAAGGGGGAAAAAGTCCATTTCAAACAACTACCACTCCAAATATGAAGCATCTCCCCACTGCATCCTACACTAAACACAAAGCTGGTGTTTCTAGTGAAAGAAGAAATGTATAAGATGTGGTGGAAAGAAAGCACTGTAAAAAAAGAGATACAACTACTGAAACAATCCGTACCTGTGACCAGAACTCAAACGCGTCACTGGGTCAATTTTCGAATCGGATCACCGTGTCCATGCTTGGGACCTGCACCCGTAAGACAAAGCAGAGGTTTAATTCTTTCCTTATACACTGTTGTGTTTTGTTTTGAACAAACTTTATACCTGCGGTGACCGGGAACAGGATAGTAACATATGGGAATAGTATCATATCCCCCAGAAAGAACAAAAATGCCACCGGAGGTATGCAAATTCCCCGTCTGAAATTTTATTTGGAAAGAATTTTGTGTTTGAAGTATTAAAGAGAATAACAGCATTAAAATCTTTTGACATTCTCAAGAATGAAGTTCCCGCACATAAGTTCACTTCTCAAGGAATCTAACATTATAATATTGATTGATTCTAACCACAGGGCCAAGACAGGTCAATTGGGTCAAGATGCGATCATCGGGTCGCCGAGTTAACTCAGTCTGGTGATTTCGGTCAAGATCGGATCCAGGGTAATTCAGGTCAAGACAGGGTCACCTGTGTTTGGGTCTGGCCGAGTCACCAAGAGTGACCTGATTTCAGCGCTGCCTGTGACGCATGTCACCATCCACATTTGGACATGCCCTTAGTTACCTATGCTGAATACCAACCTGTGAACACAGAAATTCAGTAATCAAATGAAAGTGTAAATAAACACAAAGAAGAAATCGGTTGTTTTAAGAGCCAAAACAATAAATTTTAAACCACATAAACTGGAAACTTTAAAAAAAAAACTGTTACGTAAGCAATGATTACCATTACTGAGCAAGGAAACAGGTAAAACGAAGAAGTCCAAAAACGGAAAACTTCCTCATAAAGGAAGCCCACCAAACAGACAAAGGGAAAATGAAAACAGATGAAACCAAATAATAAACTCCAGGTCAAGCAGGCAAGTGCCCAGTCAGAACATGGCTGGGCGACCACTAAAACAAATTCTTATTCCATGATGACAAACTTAGAATACTAAAATAATAACTCTAATGCCACTACTACTAGCCTCCGAGTCTGAGATAAAGGAAGACCACAGGAAAAGAACGTACTTCGTTCATTTTCTTTAGGTTACAGGAGAACGTTTTAAAAAGTCAGCAATGCTTATACCTGCACATCAAATAAAGATTAGCTTGTAATAGACGGACTATGGACATTCTCTTCATGCAGGATAGTTTATTAAAACGGCGATTCAATTTGACCAGAAATGGACAAAGCGCATTCTTAATCTGTTCTCTGCAAATGAAATATACAGAACATTATGTGTCTGCCCTCAACGCACGAAAAGCGAAATAGTGCTACGTACTTTTCGCTCTTCCACTCTCATTTCATACTTCCATGACTCAAAATTTCGTTCTGTTTAGCATTTGAATACTTCCACACACGATAAAACCTTACATTTCTCCTGTAATTTCTACATTTTCTGGTTGCCACGAACTGCATTTTACCCGCATTAATACCTATAGTTTCGCAAACAAGTAGAGAAAACAAATTACATTTCTAAGTACAATCTGTTGAGAATAGAATCCAATTCAATACACTCCAAATTAGTGTCTTCTACTATCCTTAGATTTACAATTTAGAGCAGAGATTTAGTGAATAAGCATGACACCGCAATGTGCTAAAACGTATATATTTATTGGCATGCCTCACATCTAGAAGGTGGTTTCGGAAGCGGCCTAGATATGAGGTTTATTTGCGTGTGAAATTTACCTAAAATGCACATAATTTGGCATAAAATAATACTAATTAAAAAAAAAAAAAAAAAAGCTTCGGGTGAGAGTTCGGACCCATACCCTAAATACGTCCCTGTTTGTTGGATTCGTATTCGATATTGTAACTGTCTTCACAGGACATATGCACGTGACCAAATAGTTCCCTTTACAGGTTACTTACTTCAATTCGAAGAAACTTTCGTCGGCTGGTCAAGAAATTTTGCACAATTAATTCTTTATCGGACTAAGAAAACTTAATTTGTAAACTTTATTTTTATATGGGCCAGTCTAGTAACTTTGGACTTCGGCCCGTCACGAAAAAATAATTTGTATATGATGTACTCTACACGTCCAGTCTTTTACTTACATTCGTATTCGTATTATGCATCTTAATCAATCCAATGATCATCATTTATTACCAATATTACTTTTGCATTCCTTTTTATATTTTTCTTTCATATTTTTTCTCCTTATCATTATGGTGACTTTTCCACCTTTCATTTCTTTTTTAACATTCTAGTTTTAAGTAATACCATGTTTATTAAAATCTATATGATTGCCCCGGATAGAATCCAATGGCGAACGTTTGTTACTGCGGTGATGAACTTGCGAGTTTTATAAGCCATCGTTAGTTAAATATGATTGTAACATGTAAAACCTATAATAACCGAAGATGGCTCTCTGTTGCTGGTGTAAAGAGAATAAAGAATAATCTAGCGCGAAAATGACTAATTATGCCCATCCATTGCGCATTTGTTTTAATAATTGCTGTTTTATAATAATATTTAATATATTATACAGTTTTACAGTCTATCGTTCATAATAAATTATGTTTTAAGGTCAGTTATTTAATAATTGCTATGGTTACTGTCCGCCATAGTTCGGTCACACTATATTCTCTCAGTCACTGTCGTTTTTGTTGTATTTATCACTATTAATTTTGAACGTTTTTTTGAAAAACTATTCTATAAAGTAATGTAACACTATGTAACTTTTCTGCATAAATTTTCTTGAAATGGGTGTCCGAAAAACTTTTGGAATTTTGTAAATTTAACACAAGTAATTTCAGCAGCTTTCTTTTATTAAGCCGCTATTTTGGAGACCCTTCTACTTACAAATATACTTAATATAATAGACTGGTTTCATTCTCATCACAATCAACCGTCGTCAAACTATTTTAGCATAGAAATATTCTGTGTTTACAATATATCAAAGCATTATACGTATTTATTTAACACAAAACTTTCAGCTCTTTGTTCAAACAAGAAGGGTAAGATTTTACTTAAATTTAGTTGGTAAAGATGAAACACAAATGATTCCGTACATTCTTCTAATTATCTTTCCTACTCCTCAGAGAATACACACATTAGACAATTAGATGCGGGAAAAATAACATCAGGCAGCTAAATAAAACTAGAAAGTCAATTTCACTTAGGTATAACAACTTCTCACAGAGTATTTTTACCAGGAAGTGAGCGTGAAAATTAGCATGACTTTTACGCTCAATTTATTTCTGAGCGAAACTCACGTTTTTAAGTGATCGCGCTCAACTAAAAACTCAACAAAATTGAGCGCGCTCATACTCACCCCTGAATTTTGCACACGGTGTAGGAAGTTCTGCATGCCAAATATGACGTAAAAGAGATCGTTTGCGAAAATTCAAAGTGGGAAAAGCAATGAAAAGTGATGTGTAGATGTATCCTTACAGTAGACGTGGTCGAGTGAAAATAGTAAAAAAAATACCGGTAAAGCGCTTTTCTAGCCGTTGCGCCTTGACGGTTTCAACATTGTAGCATTAAATTATGCCTGATGCTCAGTTGCACTATCTGCACCTTACACCACTAGTTTTCAAACTATAATTATCACTGACACTTCCATACGCACAACTCGAAATGTAGCTACATATATATCTGGTGTAGTAAAAAGTAATCCATTATTTTGCCAATAGATGGCTTCAGTGATCTGTATCTCGCGTTGTATAAGTCCGATCGGGTTCAACGAGATGCCGTTCAAACGATGACATTGCGTACTACAAACACTGTTCAGATAGTTGTGATGAGCTGACTGGTGTTGTGTGAGCGCGCGTCAAAATTGACACTAGCAAAGAGAAAATACGCTATATTTTACAGTTTCTCTTCGATAAAGGCGAAAACGCAAACCAGGCGGCTGCAAATGTGAATAGTGTTTATGGTCCTGATACTGTAACAGCCAATCACGCGCAATTTTGGTTTCGTCGATTCCGTTCCGGTAATTTTGACGTCAAAAATGTACCACGCACTGGAAGGCCACGTGTCGAAAATGTCGATAAAATCATGGACATGTCGCGTCCGACCGTCATGTAAGCAATGTTTCGATTGCCCAAGAGCTAAACATTGCACAAAAAACCGTGTGGAACAATTTGCATAGGGCTGGATACACAAAGAAGCTTGATGTATGGGTGCCACACGAGTTAACGCAAAAAAACCTCATGGACCGAATTTCCATCTGCGAATCGCTGCTGAATCGCAACAAAAGCGACCCATTTCTGAAGCGGTTGGTGACTGGTGATGAAAAGTGGATCACTTACGACAACGTCACGCGAAAACAGTCGTGGTCGAAGTGCGGTGCGCCGGCGCAAACGGTGCCCAAGCCAGGATTGACGGCCAGGAAGGTTTTGCTGTGTGTTTGGTGGGATTGGCAGGGAATTATCTACTATGAGCTGCTCCCCTACGGCCAAACCCTTAACTCGGAACTATACTGTCAACAATTGGACCGTCTGAAGGCAGCAATCGCCCAGAAGCGGCCAGCTTTGGCCAATAGGAGAGGCATTGTGTTCCACCAGGACAACGCCAGGCCACACACATCGATAGTGACTCGCCAGAAGCTCCGGGAGCTTGGTTGGGAGGTTCTTATGCATCCACCTTATAGTCCGGACCTGGCACCGAGTGATTACCATCTGTTCCTGTCCATGGCGAACACGTTTGCTGGTGCAAAATTCGCTTCAAGAGAGGCTTGTGAAAATCGACTGTCTCAATTTTTTGCCAATAGGGACAAGGGCTTCTATGAGAGAGGCATCATGATATTACCTTCCAAATGGCAACACGTTATCGAACAAAACGGCGCATATGTGACCTAAATCGGATCATTCTAACTATGGTAAGTCAAGCCTTCAATGTCATGCAAAAATAATGGATTACTTTTTGCTACACCAGATATATATATATATTCTTTCTTCTTCTTCTCCTCCTCCTCCTGTAATAATAATAATAATAAT
>JAGDQP010005307.1:25165-55069 GCA_022664845.1 Lepisma saccharinum
AAACGTTTCCTGGCTCTTATGTGGTTTGCAGTGAGTATCGGCTTTTTCTTACGAATTCCTTGTTCCTTTAACCGTCTAACTACTGCCCCATGGCTTACACTAACACCAGTTTCA
The DNA here is from genome assembly GCA_022664845.1 of Lepisma saccharinum. Taxonomy (NCBI): domain Eukaryota; kingdom Metazoa; phylum Arthropoda; class Insecta; order Zygentoma; family Lepismatidae; genus Lepisma; species Lepisma saccharinum. The sequence goes on from JAGDQP010005307.1 coordinate 25,280, forward strand.
TCAGACACAGTTCGAACAATTTGCCGTGAAGAAGATGCTCTACTTTTCAGAGCTAGCGCCTTCATTTGCCTGTCTGTGCAAGGGCTTGTTTTTCGTTTTCGGCCACATTTGTCTCTCAAGGAGGACTTCTTATACGTGGTTTGCTTTTTAATAATTCTACCAATTGTTGTATCGTGTAGATGAACTTGTTTCGCAATCGTACGTTGCGGAATACCGGCACGATGCAACGCCAATATCATCCCCTGCTTACGAGGGGATGTATCGTTCAGTACATTGCCCATTACAGGATTGTCCATACAATACTCTTGCACAAGTATTTACAAGACTGCTGATATGTCACATACAACTTGTAAAGAACAAATCAAGAACACAAAGCTCACGTAGAAAACACAATTTGATGATACACTTTCAACGGATCATGTTCACATGTAGAACTAAGAGGCAGCCATTTGCAAAGTGAATGCATTGTCATCTGTTGAGAAAATAGCACACATATAGGCCACCAGCAGAAACAAAACAAACAGGATCAAAATACAACGGCAACAATAGTTTAATATATTTAGATCATGTGAAGCCAAATGTAAAACACAATTTCGAAATAAAACTGAAGACAGATACATTTTCCCAGGTGGTGCAGTTATTTTGTAACAGACTGTATATTTACAAAATATGTTTTCATATGTTCACATTTATTATAAAAAATTCCTTATTTGCATTTTTCGTAAATTATCTTAAATTACTGAACATACGAACGTGGAGGTTAGGTGCGGTCATGTATCTTTACAAAATATATTTTCACATTTACCTTCAGTACACAGGCGTGTACACTCTCCCAATTTTTATTAGAAAATCGTGTACAATTAATTGTTTTGGGATCTTTTCCTTTCCTTACATAAATGCTCTGCTAAATAACCTTCAGAATGCACTTTCCCTCGTCATTTTATGCGATTCAGTAAAACTCAAATAAAAAATGTCATAACCATCACAAACACGCGCCATTTCAACACTGCCTTACCCGCATCTACATGACAACAACAGTAACTCTGCGCCTAGTATTCCCTTCTGGCACCACATGCAGTCCGTCTTAAAACACCTTAAAAGATCACTGTAACATTATTATTCATTTCTAATGTTACCCACATTACTATTTCGTTATCACTTACTCAGAAACAACACCTAGTTCTCTCAATTCATCCTGTAAATTTCTTAAAATTGGTCCGTCACTACTATAGTTAACCCGATAGTTTTGTAAAGATAAACGTTAGAATAGTTAGTGAGTGAGTGATAAAGGTATAGAAAGTCTTATTAAAAATTATTTCTTTTCTAAAGATAATCGTGAAGTTTTGATGTAGATGTAGTCGTTACACCTGTTATTAGCTCTCGGAACATGTAACTTAAGCTAGGGAAGAATAACATTTGTGCGGCCATTACAATTCATAATTCTCAAGGTGACTCAGTGGTACAGTGCTCATGGGGTTCTTCAGGTTGTTCCCGGCTCATACCCGTGCGCTCTGTTGTCGACAAGCACCGCGTGTCTGGGTTTCGTAGTTCTCTCGTTTCCTCTCACTTTCTTCATTCCACCAATTTTTCCATCATCATCCATTCGGCCTGAGCCAAAGTTGCTATGGGCCTTAAAAATCCAAATTCATAATTTTAAAAAGAATCTAAGGTTTAAAATTTTACGGCGGGTACGGAGGTAATTAAGGTGAAGGTTGGAAAGAATGTTAATTTCGGAACCTAAAATGGAAAGAACAGATTGGAGAGGGATACAGCTTACCATAAATATAGGAAGGAAGTAAATACTAAACCTGAAACCTGCCAGGTATCTTTCATGATATACAAAAGAGTCAGAAACCAATGTACTCAAGCTATACGACAGGCCAAAAAAGCATATTTCGAGAATTTAGTTGAGGATCTTAAAGATGCCAGACGTCTATGGAGGAAACTAAAAAATTTAGGTTTAAATATAAAGAATGAGAATGAATATATTTCCGAGGATTGCAATATTTTGAATGAGTTCTTTTCCCAGCCCCCTAGTTATATTGATAAGACGCTGAAACAGGAAACTATTCCAAAACTTGCAAACAGTAGTGAAAATAAAAATGATACGTTCTATTTCTCTTGTGTTTCCCCAATAGAGGTACATCAGGCTATCAAAAAGGTAAAAGGTTCTGCTGTAGGCCCAGATTCCATATCAATAGAATTTATCAAAATGATCGTGTCACACGTCTTGAATCCATTGACAATAATAGTAAATCAGTCCATTCTAACAGGTATATTTCCATCAGTGTGGAAACAAGCTTACGTTCGGCCAATACCGAAAAAAAACATAACTGGCGAATACCGGCCCATTAGCATCCTATCATCTCTTTCAAAATTACTGGAAATTATTGTACACCAACAAGTCACAAAGCACCTATATCAAAACAAATTCTTCATTGAGAACCAGTCAGGCTTTAGGAAAGGTCACAGTACAATGACAGCACTTATCAAAATCACTGATGACATCCGAAAATCCATCGATAATCGACAAGTAACTATCTTAACTCTTCTAGACTTCAGTAAAGCTTTTCAGTCTGTTGATCATGACATCCTTCTCGCTACATTAGAACACAACTTCAATTTCGCCAAATATATAGTTCAGTGGTTTCACTCATACCTGACAGACCGTAAACAGGCTGTTCTATCGAACAGCTCTTGCTCGAGTGGAAGAACATATCTTCCGGAGTTCCACAAGGATCAATTCTTGGTCCATTATTATTTTCGATGTTCATGAATGATATTGCATCTCAGTTCACTGAATGCAATTATCATCTATATGCAGATGACGTACAGGCTTATATAACGTCTGAACCCAATGATCTTGGCAATGCAGTAAGCCAAAATCAATTCCGATCTTGAAAACATATACGTCTGGTCAGAATACAATGGTTTGTCTCTAAATCCAAGCAAATCTCAACGTATAATAATGGGGTCTCCAAATATATTAGCAAAAATAAATCAAAATTTGTATGTACCAAAAGTTCACATTAGGAACAAGGAAATAAATAGAGATGATAAAGTCAAAAGTCTCTGTATTATTCTTGACGAAACCCTATCATGGTCAGAACATGTGAAACTAATATCCAAAAGAGTGCATATGAAAATGGATACACTCAATCTTTTGAAAACCTTTCTTCCTCAACAAGTTAAAATCACCTTGATACAATCTCTCATATTTCCGATCTTTGATTATTGTGACGTAGTCTATAATGATCTGTCTGTTACTCTAGGAAACATATTACAAATAATGCAAAATAGATGTGTTTGGTTCATCTTCAGTGATAAAAAATATGACCATGTATCAAGCAGATACTCTGCACTGGCATGGCTGAAACTGAAAGAGAGAAGAACGTTTCATCTTCTACTGCAGTTCTACAAGGTTATAACTCTAGGATCTCCTACATACCTGGCTTCTATGCTGGAATCTTTGCACCTCACTCACAATTATGAACACCCGCTCGAAAATCAATCCCACTCTGCGAATATCAAAGCACAGATCTCAAACCTATTCTAAATCTTTTGTGGTGTTCGGAATCAAGCAGTTGAATAATCTTCCTTCGGTAGTTCGCACAGCTAGCTCCCTAAGCAGCTTTCGAAATAAGCTTCATAGTCACTTTCTGTCACTTACTCATAGCAGTGCAAAAGAATGTTAAATTTCAATGATTTTTTAAAATTATTATTATTATTTTCTCCATACTCGTGCTTCAGTTTGTACCTTCGTTTCAAATGCGGTACATTTAATAATTTTTGTCTTTATCCTTGTATTAACTCGTTTTTTTTTAACTTGTCATTGTGAGTATGTGTTTATGGGTGTGGGTGTATTTGGGGGTTGGGGTGGAGAGGGTTCTAAATTGGGTCTGTATCGATAAAGTGGGAAGGGAGGGAAAGTTAGAAGAGAGATAGATTCATTATAATATGGAGGGGTTCATGTATTACTAATAGTATTGTATTCTTGTCGTAGTTGTTGACTGTGTGTGTATTGTGTCTGTATATATGTTTTATCAACTTAGGATTTTGTATTTATGTGTATTTTTCTTCTGATATGTAAATTATGTATCATGGTTAAGTGGAAAACAAGGCTATCAGCCTTAACTTTTGCCATGTAAAATAAAAGTCTAATAATAATAAAAGAAAATGGATTTAATCGACTCAGTATCTTTAAAATTGGAAATCTATAATTGCATTTATATTAGCCACAGTAAGTAAACAAGTAACTGCCTCGCGAGAGTTCTTCATTGATGGATTTAAGCAAGGATTAACTCAGAATTCAGCGACAACTCCTACTAAGCCATAGTCCTATGCGAAACTTTAATTTTTAACGAATTATGTTAGTTTCTATTTAGCAGGAGTCGGTATGTTTTTGACGACTCCGACTCCAGGTTGGCAATAATTGCTTCCGACACCACAGCCTTGTTATAAGACGAGAATATAACGAACACGAGATCCTTTGTTTATAACTGGGCTGTGGAGTCGGAAGCAATTATTGCCAACCTGGAGCCGGAGTCGTCAAAAACCTACCGACTCCTGCTAAATAGAAACTCTTAACATAATTCGTTAAAAACTAAACGTTTCGAATACGACTATGGCTTAGTAGGAGTTCTCGCTGGATTCTGAGCTAATCCTTGCTTAAATGCATCAACGAAGAACTCCTCTCGCGAGGCAGTTGTATACTTGTAGCCGTTAGTTGTTTTACTTACTTGAACAGAATAAGTTTCCTTGTTCTGTTCTGTTTACTTATTTGGAAGATGTTTTGAACAGTTTCCATTACATGCAATTAATTTATCAAAAAGTTCAAATCTTATTGTTGTCAGGGATACCTCGTTTGAATCCTGAAGTTATGTCCAACAATTCAGATACTTCTTAGACGTCTGTCTGCCTTTAACTCGTCCAAAATCATTGGCAGTAAAGCAAACTTTTGTTTTGTTGTACAATCTGTAGAGTGCTTAACAATTATTTTTGTGCTTTATTTATGTACGAGGCTTGGCAGGGAGCATACAATACACTTGTGAGACTTTGTGGTTTCCGTAAATTAATGTTAATGATGACCAAATGCCTCTTTCGTATTTCATATTTATTAGAAATACTTTCGCCATCGCTTAGGGCGAATAATTAAACCTGTAAATAATCTGGAAAACGAAGATTTTCACCTGGAAACGTCTGGGAATTTTACAATACTTTAAGACTGTTCACTCTGTCTAGGTAACATGTACATTTCTTGTTTACTTAAGGTTAATGTAAAGCCGGTGGAGTTACTGGTATTTCACCAGGTGGCGGATAGAGGAATGCCGACCTGATATGGTGGGTACCGGATTGGAAATATTCCGGGACGGACTAAAAGCAGTACTGCTGCCTTGCAGTTAGTAGAGGGATCTCCAAAGGCTAGAGGAAGATAACCCCAAACAAAAATATCATGGTGAGGGGAAGCAGCATCACCATTACCACTCTGAGGCTGAAAATGAATGACATCGGCAAGGCTCAGAGATGAACAGAGGACGACGACATCTTGAATGTCTGCCTTTACTGCGAGGTCGTAGAGCTGACAACTCTACACCGCTAAAACATGTCAAGAAATAGTAACAGATGGTTCGTGGATTCCTCCTGGGGTAAAATATTCCGGAGGTAAACTAGTCCCTCATTCGGATCTCTGGACTGGGACTACTTCACGGGGCTCCAAGAACAGGATTAAGGAAGACCTTAGAATAGGAACGTGGAACGTACGAACATTATACCAAACGGACGTTTTTCGGGTGGCGAGACCGAGAAGTACGAGCTAGACATATTAGCGATACAAGAAGTTCGGTGGGAGGGTCAGGATTGCATCCCACAGGGTAAGTACACTTTCTACTACGGGGTAACACAGTCTCACGATTTCGGAACAGGATTCCTCATTAAGAACAGTATCCTTCAGGCGGTTCAGAATATAGAGTTCGTAAACGAGAGAGAGACTATCGTACGTTACGATACGTACTCGATGGTGCAACACGGTTTTAATAAACGTCTGTGCTCCGACCGAGGTGTCTACTGATAATGACAAAGATATATTCTATGATGAGCCAGAAAGATTGTTTGACCGAATGCCGAAGTTTATTTCGAGAATTGTGTTGGGTGATTTCAATGCAAATGTAGGGAGGGAAGAAAAGTATAGACTTACTATGGGCAAATACAGCCTTCACGAAAAGACCCACAACAATGGAGAAAGACTGATAACTTTCGCGATCTCGAAAAACCTACTGGTGAAGAGCACGTACTTTGAACACAAAGACATACACAAATAAACATGGGTATCTCCCGACGGCAAAACTCTCAACCAGGTCGATCACGTATTAGTAGATAGACGAAGACACATCAACATAATGGATGTTAGGTCGTACAGAGGAGCGGAAGGTGACAATGACCATCAATTAGTGATCACAAAAGTAAGGGAAAAGTTACGCATCGCGAACAGAGAAAGCAAGGGGTCAAAACAATTGAAATTCGAAGTTAAACGATTAAATAATCAGAGCAGATTACTAACTCGAGCTCTCAAATTGGTTCGAAATCTTGGCCGAATCGAGTAATGATGATGATATTAATAATGAAGTTGATGTAAGTAAGATGTGGGAGGCAATTCGTGAAACAATCAAGAGCGCAGCGAAGGAACGTGTAGGTGAGAAGAAACAACAGAAAAACAAACCTTTTTTTAATGAAGAATGCCTTAAGCTTCATGAGGTACGAAAACAAGCCAGGCAACGATGGCTAAGTAATAGAAGCAAAGCAAATACCAACAACTACAGTAACGCGAAACGAAACGCCTCACGCGGACTCAGAAACAAAAAGCGAGAATATCTGACGCAGAACATTCAGGAGATAGAGGAAAACGGGAAGACAAATAACATACGAGATCTATACAAAGGGGCTAAACTCGTTAAGAAAAGGTTACCAGCCGAGGTTAGGAATGATTAGAAATGAACGTGGAGATCTTCAGGCGGATCCGACTAAAATTGTCGATGTGTGGAAAAGTTATTTCGACAAACTTCTTAATGTACACAATGGGGAACAAACAGAGGAATTTGAAATCCACACCGCAGAACCGTGGATTCCCGAAGCTAGCGAGATCGAGATCGAAATGTCGGTAAAGAAATTGAAAAATTTCAAATCACCAGGAATAGACAATATTACAGCCGAATTAATTAAAACAGGAGGAACGGCACTAATCAAGGAACTACATAAATTGATAAGTGCTATATGGAGAAAGGAGGAGCTTCCTTTACAAAAAAGGCGATAAATCGGACTAATAATTACCGCGGAAACTCGTTACTTCCAACCTGTTACAATATATTCTGTTAACACGCCTAAGTGTATATGTAGATGAAATAATTGTGTATATGTTATTATCGCCAGTGGGGATTTAGAAGAAATAGATCCACGTTGGACCAGATTTTCGCCTTGAAACAAATTTCGGAGAAGAAATGGGAATATAATGGGACGGTTTACCAGCTATTCATTGATTTTAAGAAAGCATATGATTCTATCAAAAGGGAAAAGTTATACAGTATCCTGATACGATTTTGAATTCCGAAAAAAAATTGGTTCAACTAGTGAAGATGTGTCTCAGCGACCCCATAAGCAGAGTACGGATAGGTAATAATTAGAGAACGGATTTTTATGAAGAAAATTTTAGGAAAATATGAAATTGAAAATGCCAAAATATGAAGAAATATGAACATTTCTTTCTTTCTTTTTTTACAAATTTCAACTAAAATAAACCGATTTAGTCACATATTTTCCTTCGTATACAGTCAGTGCACATCCTACCTAACCAGAACTCTTACTTTTTGCAGAAAATTACCAGAAGCTTATCCATATTATCTGGAAGAAGTTTAAATCTTCTATCCGTGAGGATAGTTTTGTATGATGTAGTAGCCAATACAGCCCAGATATACGGTACAAATTAACCTTAACATAGTAAGCACCTTAAAAAAAAAAAATCACATTTTGTAAACTGATCTCTTGATTTGTACATCTAGTTGCAAAAATAAATAAATGAAATTTTCGAAGAAGACATTCAGCTTTCGAAGTAAACTTTTGAAAGTTTACTAAAATTACTGAAATTGTTACACAACTACGTAATTAAACGATTTTATTACCGTGCTCGCCTAACAGTCTAATCTTCTAATCAAATTCCCAATCTTCCCGTTAACATATTGAGTTCACATTTTGCAGATGTATGTAGTTCCAATGACAGTACATATATTTGAGCGAAATGTCCATAAATTAGCCACCTTGAAGCCAATATGGTCTCCTGAAAGTAATTCCAATCAAATCTTTCAAATTCTCACCTACTTCCCGTTGACTGATTGAGTAAAAATTTTGCACACGTGTGTACTACAGATGGCAATACATTTATTTGATCGAAATGCCCCAAAAGTTGCCATGTTGTATCCAATATTACTGCCCAAATGCCATTCTCCAATCCACTAGTGATACAAAAACAAAATTTGGTATGTATCAGCATTCACTAGAAACTTACGAAGTTCTTACAAAATGTTCAAAAAGTCGCCATGGTTAGAAACTTATTTTTACCATTTAGTGCAACATTCTTAAAAGATATACTTACTGTATATAACTAGAATAGGAGAAGAGTTTATATTGAAAGGGTAAAAATATACGTACCTCTTTCGAACAGTAGGTGCACAAAACTATTTTCCCATCTGTACGGTAACATTTAAATTCAGAGCACCAATCTCGAATTCCAGCTTTTGGCATCTTGGTATCACCATACATTGCTCCACGTCAAGCTCTCAAATCACTAGTAACCACAAACATTGACACACAGCAACTGATAGACAGAGAAATTCCATTCCTCTCCCAAACTTCCCCAAGGATTTGAACCTCAACAATCGCTGTCTCGCTGAAGATAAACAGAATTATAGCCTAAGGCAACACGCTTTGGCAGCATTTTTCTCCAGAAATGCATAGAAAAGTTTGAGAAATTAAAATAAATCCGTAAACAAATTCTTGGCGTTTCCACTAAGAATTTTAAAGTAAGTAAGACAATTTCGGAATAAAACAAAAATATGAAGTTTTGGTCAAAATAATATGAAATATGAAAATTTTTCTCATGCACAATGGAGTCTATGCCTATCCAAACGTACAGACCTCAAGTTTTTTCGCTCTCCGATAAAAAATAGAGAATATGAAATTTAATAAAAATCCGTTCTCTAGTAATAATATATCAGATAGTTTCAAGATTCGCAACGGATTGAAACAAGGCGATGCCTTGGCACCACTACTGTTTAACTTTGCGTTCGAATATGCGATTTTTAAAATTAAAGGGGACAAAAAGGGACTATCATTGAATGGTTTAAATCAACTGTTCGTATACGCTAATGATGTAGATTTAATAGGGGACAATATAAATGTGCTAGAAAGCAACACCGATGTCTTAGTAGAAGCGTGCAATGACATAGGTCTACAGGTAAATCTAGATAAAACAAAATACATGATAAACCGAAACACAGGGGAAAGAAGAAAATAAAAACACAAGAATTAGGGATGAGGTCATAGAGAAAGTAAACAATTTAAATACTTGGGAGCATACATAACAAGCGAAAATGAGGTCACGGGAGAAATAAAAAGTCGCTTAGTATCGGGGAGCGCATGTTTCTATTCAGTCCAAAAACTTGTAGATCGAGACGTCGTTGGAAGGACAATATTAGAAGAGATCTTCGAGAAGTAGGTGTTTGTGATGGAAACGGGCTTGATATTGCCCAGGATAGAATGCAATGGCGAACGTTAGTTACTGCGGCGATGAACTTGCGAGTTCCATAAGTCATAGAGTTAGTTAGTTTATGTAAAGCAATGATCTCCAACAAAATATGGTTGCACTACCTCGGTATATGTCTAATGTATTTTTATCGCTGCACGAAATTTCACTGCTGCTCCTACAAATTCATGCCTAAAGAGTTCTCTAACTTTCAGGGAAGGAAGCTGATAATCATTTCAAGAGTTCGATCAATGCTAGTTCTTAATTTTCTTTTTTGTTCATTGTTGAAAGAGCTTTTTGTTATAGGTTTTGATACTCACAGTAACAGCCAAGAAAAACGAAAATAAAAATCTTCATTGATCGAACTCTTCAATTGGTTATTATGAACTTTCTTCTCCTGAAAGTTGGAACACTCTAGGCTTGAATTTGTAGGAGCAGCATTGAAATTTCGTGCAATGATAAAATACATTAGATATATACGGATGTAGTGCTGCCATCTTTTGTTGGAGATTGTTGCTTTACATTAACCTTAACTACCCCACCCTATCCTGGCCTGAGCCTATAATGCCTAAAGGCCTTAAAATAAAAAGTGGAGAGTTGTGTGTCGAGGAAGAAGGTAATGCAAGTCAAAGATTTGAGTAAAAAAAATCAAATTACATGCTTAGCATTTATTTGTTTAATTAATCATCAACGCATGACTAAATTGTGGACAGTTAAATATTAAACTAGAAACTGTGACTGAGTGTAATAAGGTTTTTTGTGCGGGTTTTTTTTTGTAACACGAATTTTGAGCCTACTCGCCATTTTTTTTTTTTTTTTTTTAAGGCTTTGGTCACGAGACAGTTTTCGAGATGAGTAACAATTCTATTAGATTTATAGCAAGGTTGATTGATTTATATCAGATGATTTTTTTTAAAAAAATCAATTATTTAAATCATATATATATATATAAGTAGAACTAAAGTGCAGTATTCTTAATTTTGTGGTTTGAATCATATGTAAGCTTAAAAATTCACCCAGTCCTTATGTGATAATAGGCTCTTATGATGAACATCCAAACTAAAGGAATGAAGCTAGAATTTTAAGAAACTATTTGATTGGTTCATTTCAGGTTGCATGAGAAATTTTAGAAGAGAAGATAGGAACCCAATTCACATTATACGTTTAAAATTTGTATTGCGAATATGTTAATTTTTATAATACGTACCGGTATGAAAACGAATAATCAGAAAACAAAAAAATCCAATTTTGGTTTTCAAAAACAAAAAGTGTTGTTACGTAACATTACCTACTTTTTATCATGCAAAATGTATTTATATCAAATTATTAAATTTCTTCACAACTTGCTCAAAAATAATTTATTCTTAATGGAAGTATAAAGTTTATCTATGTGTATGCTGAAGGATGAATATGCAAAACTGTGTATCCACTATTAATTTCAATGTATTAAAGAGCTTTGAATTTTATCTAAAGCCTTTAGGCAAATTTTGATAGTAACGAATGGATGATGACGATAGAATGGTGGAAAGAAAGCGGGAGGAAACGAAAGAACCCTGAGGAAACCTACGCACACCGCCTTCATTCACCACAAAGTTCACATGGCACTAGCTGGGATCGAATCGAGAACCCCACGGACCGGAGGTGAGCGCTCTACCACTGAGCGGCCGCGGCTCAAAAATAGCTCTCGAACTTTATGGAATGTATTGTCATAAGATGTTCCCAAAGTGATTATACAATTTTGAGACATGAAAACTCTTAACTGAAATGAACTCAAATAAACCTTAGAAAACTTAAATCGTGGAACATTTCGTTTGGGAAATGTATCGTGGAAAAAAAGAAATTGCGATTATAAAATTTGCGGTTACTTATGAAGTTATGAAGGAAGGTAGGCACAGACGTCATTTTAGAAGGAAAGCAGATCCGGCGAAACATTATATATCTTTATTTTTGAACTTAATTAGGGTGGATACACCTCCGAAACCACTTCATTCATCGTGTACAGACGAAAGTAACGTAGAAGTTTCCTCCTACATGTTGACTTTCTTTTGTATAATATACCACAAGTAACGCCATGTCTTCTTTCCTTTTTGTTTTAATTGACCATTTTCCATAGTTATCTTTCGTAGCAAACACCACATATTTGTAAAATTTTACATTAGTGTTTACTGGCTAAGGTATTTGAAAAGGAGTAACGTAGTAGCTGTATTAGTGCCGCAAGTTATTTAAATAAAAAAATCAACATTTTTTTTAAAATCATGATTTTATTCAACCAGCAAAATAAATTAAGAAACTTGATAATTGTAATTGTTCACATGCACCTTTAGTTGTAATAGAAGTGACATTGTTCGTCTTTTTTGATGATTGTTACGTTCCTTTTATATCATTGAGTTGCGGTAGAGCATAAATGTAACGTTCTCTTTGTTAGGCTTGTCGGTAGAGCATTTAGGATAAAGGGTATCTTTCTGCTTAAATACGTTGCATATTGCTGTGCAGGATAGTCTAAGACAATTTGCTTACTACACCTAAGTTGCTATTTGGCTGATAAAATGAATCATTGCCGTCTAAAAAATGAACTTCCTTTAACAAGAAACGTCTAGACCAATTAACTTCATAAATTGCTTATTTATTTGTGCGTCGAATCTTTTTTTCTTTACTAAACTTCTATTCCTGTAAGTTGCATTTCACTACAAAGAACTTATTTCAAGAAATTCAATAATTCCTGGTATCTCATGATGATTTTACATATTTTTTTTCACTTTTCACCGCTCAAAACAATAAGTTTATGGTCACTTCTTACTTTTATATAGTGCAAACCACAAATGTTTATGGCCATGATTTGTTTGGAGAATCTTTACTTATTTAAGTGCAACTCGTAAGCGCTCCTTACACAATCCCCCCGGTTTTAGTAGAGAAAATTATGTAAACAAAGAGCACATAACTTTGATCTATAAACGTGATATAAAATCAGTTCATATAATTGTGAAGTCTTTCAACCCCATTGGACTAAATATTGTAAACTATCATTAAGTTGTCTAAATCATGAGAGAAACCAATCACTGCTCGACACATCACTCATCACACCTTGCTTATCTTGTATTTTCTTCTGTTCTCTAATGATCTTGGATTGTGAGTATACTTGCAATACAGTGCGTACACTTGTGTGCAAGTATAATAGAAACGAACTATTTTATTAGCATATATTTATGTTAAGCGCTAGATGGCTATAAACTTTTGGTTTGTGCCATAAAATGGAAAAAAGGAAGAGAGAACGACACAAATCTATGGGATTAAGATTTCTCAAATATTTTTATAAGAAGTAAAGAATTTTTCTTCGTAAGTAAGTGATGTGTACTGGAATACATATGCACTTAAAGTAAGTGTGTATCTTGTTCTATAAAGATAAATATAATAGAAATTCTAATTAGCTTTGTTTTCCGGTAATTTCTTACTTGATAGAATCTTTATAAATCTTTTACGATATTTTACTTGAGTGAGTGTATTCTTCAATGATGCTTATTGAATTATATCACTCCAATATATGTGTTACGGATATGTACCCAATCTGGTTATCTGAGAAAGCTAAACAAGAAGTTAAAGTTTATACACATGCTTTACAGCAAATCTAAAGTTAGCTATTCTTTGAAAATTAGGACCGTAACATATATTTATTGTGATCTTGAGATTTTAAACAAACTTGTGAAGATTCTCAACGTTTTGTATTGTCAGAGGTCTTAAAGATGAAAGATATCTTCAATAATGCAATAGAAACCCTAATGATATTTTATCCAGAAATTTCTTATGTAAAATAGCTTATTTTTAAAGTAGCAATTTCCGTAACTTTGAATGCAGTTAGGCTAAATTGAGAATGAATTACCTAAACTACAGAAATATATGTTACATATCTAGCCTCAGAAATTGAATGGAAATAATTTATGCTCTACCGCAACTCGAAGATATAAAAGGAACGTGACATATATAAATGGCGCCCAGTTTTTTTTTTTTTTTTTCACTTTCATGTGTCTCATTTATATTACAAAAGCTGGCTCAAATCATTGGTTTATAGCCATGTTCCGCTTAATCAATTCTGTCTAAAATATTGTCTTTATTGTGAAAATTACTTAGTTCAATCTTATGAATCGCTTGAATATACAACATAAATATGTAAAACACACATTACAAAAAACAAAACAAAAAACATTCAGCAAGTTGCCTCTGCACTTGCCCCTTACATGATTAACATTTTAGGTGGTTTAAGTACGGATCACGCGAAACTGCTTGCGATTTTAGGGTTAAAGTGCTACTATTCTGTGAACCTTCTCTCTTCTGAAGATGGGACTACCAGTTCCTGTTTCTTATTTTTGATGAGTGAATTGTTATTAACGTCCTAAAAAGCTGCTGAGCTTCTAAGGACGGGACCTACAGTTTTTGGTAATGTGGGCTCCGAACCACTGCTTTCAATAGACCCCGACGGGAAATTCTTATTTTTGGTACTGCAGAGCGATAAGGAGTCTCGTCTTCGCTCGTGTTCGTGTCCTTCACTTAGGAAGAGAAGAGAAATGTAAGAGGACGTGGTGTGTAAAAACGACTCGTGATTTTTGGAAATAACTTTGAATATTTGTTAGTATTGCTCGACGTGATAATGTCATTTCTTTTTCCCGGCTTCCTGTAAGGTCAGCGAAAAGTAGTGTGTTAGCAAATGTTAAATTTTAATTACGTATGGTTAGCAATTATTTACGTGACAGGAGATACAGGTAGGTGTAAGAGGCACTTCACTCACACATGGAAAGGTGTGGCATCCTTTCGCCAAGAGCTTACATATAAACAGGTAATTTCTTTACTCTCATTGTTCTTCAGGAAGTCTCTTACCCATTTGTAGTTACCTTCCTCCCTACTTACTTCACCATTTAGTGTTTTTCCGACCCTTTTAGTAATTTTCGCACACCCACGACCCGGCTAACCCATTACCCAGCATTTAGTTTGTAACATGACCGCTCCTCATCACTACTCCTGTCTTTTTTCAGTCCTGTTGTGTGAAGTGCCCGTACAACTATCTGCATCTCCTATCACGTAAATAATAAATTTTCCTACTTCATTTTATCTTTTATTTAATATATGTAATTTTTATCTCAGTAGGTGGTGAAAAGTCTCATGTCCCTGTGGACAAAGGCACAGCAGCTACAAGGAGATGCTCTCCAACAAGTGCGTGCCGTCTATGGAGAGCACTTCCCAATTGAAGTGCGTCACTTCCTTGCGGCATGGATCGAGGAAAAAATGTGGTGAGTATTCTTTTTTTACGTTTACTTAAATTGTAGATAAAAAAAAATTTAGATAAACTTTATTTTATATGGATCAGTCTAGTAACGTTTGACTTCGGCCCGTCACGATTCGACCCTATACAACTAGTTAAAATCCACAAAACACCCATGTCCCTGCCGGGACTCGAACCCGGGACCTTCGAGTCGTTGGCCTAATGCCTTAGACCTCACGGCTACCCGGTCAGCACTTAAATTGTAGAGAACAGAGTAATTAACGTGAGTAGTGAAGTAATTTAATTGTCAATATTTGCGTCGAAGTTCAACTTTACTTTTTGATAAGACCAAAATAAACCACTTGGGCCTGATACCTCATTCTCTCCGACTTCCCAACCACAATGGAAATTTTTTTTTTTTTTTTTTCCGATTCGAGCCACATGTTCTGCCCATCTTAGCCGTCGTGATTTCATTATTCTTATAACATCGGGTGAATCTGAATCGTGGAATGTGGAGTTCTTCATTAATTTATGCAGTCTCCGGTCATCTCTACCCGTTTTGGCTCGTATATTTTTCTCAAAATCTTACTTTCGAACACTCGCAATTTATATTTATCTTCTAGGGTCGTTCTCCAACTTTCTCAAACATTACCGATTTGTATATTTTCAGTTTCATCTTCCTTGACACTAATTGCAAAGTTAGAAGATTTTAAGCGCTGTGACCGTGTTTTTGCTTGTTACAAATTCTCCGAAGTAAATTGTTCATGTAAATTTCCTCTGTGTTTCGTCTTATCCTGCATTTTGCTTTCCTTACTTTCATCTGTAGGTCTATAATCACACCAGGCAAATGCCAGAATGGTACCTACAAAATAAGCGCAGGTCGTTTACCGTTCAACATCCTCCCGCCCCCTATCCCGGCATGTGCCTAAGATGCCAAAAGGCCTTAAATTCGAAATCTGTAGGCCTCACTCCTCACAAGCTTACACTATTATACACTATCGGTGTATTACGTTGTAGTGCATCTATATCGTCCCCTAATAAATCTATATCATCCGCGTAAACGAACAGTTGGTTCGATCAATTCAATATTTGTAGCTTTTCGTTCTCAATTTTTGGAATCGCATATTCTAATGCGAAGTTAAAAGACTGGTGGAGACAAGGCGTCAGCTTGTTTCACTTTTCTGCGAATCTTCCTTCTATCTGGCATTATTATGTACACGTAACTGCTCACTGGGTCGCTGAGACATCCTTACTAGCCGAATAAGATTTATTTGGAATTCTAAATCGTACAGGATATTTTATAATTCCTCTCCCCCTATTTTGTTAGAATCGGATGCTTCCTTAAAATCAGTGAACAAGTGAACTATCCCACTATATTTTCACTTCTTCAATATTTGTCTCAAGGTGAAAATCTTGTTAAGTGTAAATCTGTTTCTTCTAAATCTACATTGGTGATTTCTTCTAAATCTACATTGATGATCACCAGTTATTTTATTTTCATATACGCGTAGGCGTTTTAACAGGATATTACTCAAGACTTTGTAACTTCTTGTAAATAACGAGGTTTAGTGGTAGTTGATGGTTACAGTCAGAATGCCGTTTTCCAGTGAATGCTTCTCCTTTTCCAGTATAGCATTATTAATTTATGTAGTTCGTTGTTTAATGCTGTTTCTCTTAATTTGGCTGGGGTGTTGTAAGTTCCTGGTTATAGGAAAATTTTCAGCTTCTTTATTGCTAAGCCAGCCTTGCATATTTAAATTTCAAATCACAAAATATTGAAAAGGACACACGAATATTTTCGAGCCCAAATGCAAGCCTTTCCTGAGGTGTAGAAACATGGAAGAGTACATTAAGTAGACACGATGAATATAAAAAAAAGTTCTTTATTACTATTTCGACCTTGATTAAGTAACTCCAATTCGGTTATTGAACAGACTGTATTAATTAATTTCGTTTCGTTGTTGTTATTAGCTCCAAATTTATATGCTGTAGAACTGGCGAACTCTAGAAATCTTTCAGTACTTTGAACACGTAATATGGACTGTGATATAATTTTCGAAATTTTATTTCACATAAAATGCATAATTTTACTATTAGCGCAGGAGGCATGTTTCTAATTAAAGAACGTAAAATGCACATATTTTAGACATAACAGGCAAAATGATTTTCCAGAATTCTGGTGTAAATGCTGTTTCGTAATTAATATCTAAAATTTACATAATACACGAAAGTAAAAAAATCTGCGCGTTGTCATTTGTTAAAAAGAAAATAAAGCTAGTGATAGCGTGCAACACACTTCGTACTACCGAGATGAAGACTTGGTATACAGCGTTGCTTACGCAACACACTTCTTACTACCGAGATGAAGACTTAGTATACAGCGTTGCTTTTGCGTTCGGAGGGTCTTCAGTTCGAGTCCAGCGACCGGTAATCCTAACAGGTTTTCTGGAATTTTTCCATATTCGCATTAGGTGGTGATACTTTAATTCAAAACTACGCCCTGATCGACTTCCTTCCCCCCATACCTCTCACCTGTCAGAGCCAATTCCTAAAGGTATATCTACAATTAAGTTCCATTCGCAATACTCCTACCTTCTGGTGACGTGTTAGTAAAAAAACAGAGGTCGGGAATATAGGTGAACTAATTACTTCATCCAGTGATATATGCTTTGTTTTCAAGCGTTGGTTCAATAGATGGCTTGTGTGCACAGGTTGTAGGTGTCGAAGTTAAAATAAGGCTTCCTGCAGACGAGGCCACTAGGAGCGCTGCTTATTAGGGCTTCGAACGGGCATTGGAACCGCCACCAACGGTGGTTTCAAGCTCTGCGGAATACTGTTTACCGATAAACTACTAAGCATCGCTGCTACTGGCCTCGTCTGAAGGCAGCACAAGATCAGAACTGTAGTGAGTTCTCAGTGAATTTTGCAGGGAAGTATTTTTTGCTGTTGGCCGTACATTTACACTTTTTTAGCATGTAAAATATATGTTTGTTTTTGGGTCTTAAAATTCCGCTTTTATAAACAAGCTATTACGAACAAAATATTTTATTTTCGCATAGTTTTTAGCCATCCTGGTCTTCAAGAAATAAGGAATTTGCATTTTTCGAATCAAACGTTGCCGTTGTTGATCATGTGGCAACATGTACACCCTATTCCAAAAAGGATGACCGCATTAATTAGTCTGTTTTCTGCTGAAAATTCTCGAAGTCCAACTTCGGGTATCTTCGAAAACAGTCAACCAAAGATGCCAGTTTCGAGTCCCCAAGAGTAGTTTGAACCTTCCAATTGGAAAAGAAAAACGTGTAAATAGGTTTTTCTTCTTTTAAGTGCAATAAGACATGTTGAAATGTTTTACGTAGAAAAAAAGTAACATTTTTTTAAATACGTAATGATACAGTATTTTGCAACTTTGCATACATGTGATCACGTGATCGTTTTGCCACCTACTTTTCTATACGTAAAAGTACATTTCCAAAGAAAGCAAATACAGCAAACATAGTTCTCGCATTCATAGTACAATAAACAAGACAAAGGAGAGAAACACAACAGCATTTGCAACGAATATGAAGGCCATTCATTGCCTTGGACACCAAAAATTCAATCATGTTTCGTTAGAAGGAGTTCTATCAGAAATAGATTTGTGGACGTGTTCATGTTAGCTCAGTGGTAGAGCGTGTGACTTCTAATCATGAGGTCCTGGGTTCGAATCACGTTCTGGAAAATCTATTTTTATGTAATCCTCAAAGCATGAATAATTAGGTAATCCTCATAATTAGATAAAATCATAATAATCAATTTTATATGTGTTCATACAAACATTTCAGGACATAAGTAATTACTATGTTTAAAATATAACACACCAGAGAAGTGTTGACAGAACGTCGGTATCTTTGAACGTTAAATACAAATTAAGTAAATGCTGTTATATCCAAAGTCGGATCAAGGTGCCAGACAGCAAATCCACTATCCCCAAAGTTCACGATCTCCACGAACGATGAATCACTTTAAGATACTAAAATGTGCTTTAGTTTCTTTCAATAGGATGCTTTTTGCATATGGAAGTGGTGAGGCTTTGATATCTCTCTCTCTCTCTCTCGGTTGCAAATTGTATACGTTTGTCATCTAATGAAGAGAAGTTACTATTGTCTTATTGACTAGTAGGGAAAAAACTTGACCTGACCAAGCCTCAAACCCACGTCCGTTTAGAAAGCGAAGGTTTAACCCACGAGCTACTTTTACAGCTAGAGAAATATTGCCAAGATTTGTGTTATTAACACACCAGCAGAAAACTGCAGTTACGTCCGTTTGGCACTCAACCATCGGGTGATTTTAGATAAGGAAGATTAGATTTTTTTAGGTTAGTAATAGTAAAACAAACTTACTGCTTGCGTAAGGAATGATATTCATTTCTGTCTTCGCCGTTGTTTTCGAAACAGAACAAGCCTGTGTGTGGATGCTTTTTGTAAGTTTTAAGTTTTTATATGTGTAAAAGCAATATAACAATTCACTTCGTTAATTTCTTATTGATTCCTTCTTATTTCGTTCTGAATTTCTTCCAATTCATTTCTTATTGATGAAAATTATTATTAGAATGAAATGTTAGTAACATTTCTCTTCACACTTTACGCCACAAACTGTGAAAGATACATAATTGGGTTATTCTATGACAAATCATCCAATTTTAGAAAAAAATTGTTGCATCACAATTGTAGAAGAATGTTGTTATTCGTATGTGGGTTCCTACATACCTGAAGATATCAGAACCACTTTTGACAGAAATGTTTTGCCTTTATATCTGCCGGGGCGCCCATATTTCTAGCATGGCGGGTGGCGTTTTTTACTCGTAGACACGTAGGGAAACCTGAATATTTAAAAACACTAGAACTAGAGAGCTGAACTAAAAGCCATTGTGTTGCTCTTGAAATATACTTCGAAGATGTGGAATCACCTTTTTTAAAAATTAATTTCTTTATTCCAAAAGTTAGGCTGAGAAATGAGTTACGAATTGTATAAAATTCATTTTTAAACCAAGTTTTTGAGGTGAAGGAGTTGAATAAAATTCTGCAAAATTTTGTAATTATTAAACCTCTTAACCGAGTTTCTGGCCCTAAATCACTCTTTTTTTCTACGGGGGTTCAAACATGGCCTTTTGCGAAAAATGCCGGATTTCGGGCTTAAATAAATATCTCAGATGCGCCCTCATAAACAAATCTCGAATGTGGTGTCGAAAACGCTTTGTATGTCTGATCAACTTACAGTAGAAATTGTAACTTTTATTTCGTAATGGTTTGGTCAGTACAAGCGGATTTTCTTCGCCATACGATGAAAATGCGAATGTGTTATCTTCACGAAGGTCATCATGTTTTGGGGAAGGAGTTGAATATTACCCCCTTTCCGAATTGGCACTTTGGGCTCCGTT
This sequence comes from Lepisma saccharinum, assembly GCA_022664845.1. Taxonomy (NCBI): domain Eukaryota; kingdom Metazoa; phylum Arthropoda; class Insecta; order Zygentoma; family Lepismatidae; genus Lepisma; species Lepisma saccharinum. The sequence goes on from JAGDQP010005307.1 coordinate 45,734, forward strand.
ACGTACCCTTGCTCCATCAGATCACCGTCGATGGTTATCTGAATTCCCCCTTCGACGGAGCAACGGAGGACCATATGGTCACTTGACCCTCCGTTCGGTTGCGCGCTGCTGCCATGTTGAAAAGAAAAAAGAGCGAGATATTGCTTGCCAAAATTTCTTCTTCACTTGGGAGTTGGAACAAATGTGTAGAATTGATCACGTGTTGCAAGTTTAAAATGAAAGACCGTGCCGAAGTATTTCAATGTAAGTATTTTAATAGTCGATATTGTACCATGTTTTGAGTGATGTATCTTCATAATCATTGAATAATTTTAACTTCGCAATGTGAAAATATTGTTCGTTGGATTTCCCCCAAAGTGCTTCCATGTAGATAATAATAGATGAGAGGGTAATATATGAATAGTTTATTTAAGAATACTAAGATTAAGAACTTATAATTATTAGAAGTGTTTTTAGAACTTCAAATGCGTAACGCTGTCAAGGCTCACGACTTAAGTGGTTATTGATAGATCCTGGTAAAACATTATTTAGTGATTCATAGTTCATGAGACGCACTCATCTTGCAAAAACTTCCAGAATAATCTGCAGAATTGTGATCATCCTTCGAATAGCTGTCAACGTCGAATAACTTACATTTTTCAAGTTTGTAGCATTAATTTTTAAAGATTTCGCATTTTGTCGCAAGAAAATGTGACGATTTTAGCAGTTTGTAGCTGATGCAGAGACTGTTCTGCCTCATCTTGTATTTTTTTTCTGCAATAATGTGGAAAAAATATGTGTTGTTTATCCTTTATGATTTATTGTTAGGGTTAGAAATGCCGGCCGGCTAACTATAGTTGAAAAGTGATTATATTAATTTCTGCAAATTATTATTAAGAATTAATTAATATGAATTTTGTAAATTTGTGAATATTATAGGAGTGTTTGATATGTATGGAAAGGATTTCTTATGATCTATTTAACTATGTATTTTCTATATATGTAACTTTATGTACTATGATTTTATTTTCAATTTTTTATTTCATAGAAATTTTAGAGGAAATCGTCGATAGAAAAAAAAAACATCATCTGTTACCACCATTTCCTTCTGGGAGCAGTACAGACAGCCAGTGGGAGACTTTTTCACTGATCCAGTTTGTAGTTGTCTTCTCGGGGAGGGAGAATGTTAGCGTCGGTCAGAAGATGACAAGAACGCGCGAAAATCCACACAGTTCGCTATGGGTCAGCTACAGAGGCAGTTCGAGTAAAATTTGTAATAGCTTTGATGTTAACCGGGTGATGGGAGAAATTGGTGGAGTAGCATATTTCGGCTTAAGATAGGCGTCGATGGAAGAATGGTTCCACAGTATAACAAATAATTGTCCATTTTCTTTTTTTTAAAATGGTTACAGTCTTTTCTTTATTTTCTGTTATATGCCTCTCGGTCAATGAAACGCGTCGTCCGAAAAAGAAGTCAGCTGTCAGGTCAATATGGTTTCACGCCGAAAAGTAAATTATTCCTTGACTATCTGTGCGGGGAAGGGCAGTGCTATCCACTAAGTTTTGTTTCTTATCTAAAAACCGTCCCTGGGAAATCATCAAGTTAAAAGAAGTTTTTTTTTTTTTTTTTTTTTCGTTTAGAGAAAAAATTAGAATAATAACATCTAAATTATGGCTCAAAACTAATCTGTTTTTACAAGTTATAAAAGTAATAGTCTATTGTTTTTTCTTTTTTATTGGAACAGAAATTGTCCTCCCTCTTATGTCTATAAATCCCTTGAGTTAGGAGTAAGCAAGTGGGCAAAGTGAAAATTTTCCTTAAAAAAAAAAAAGCTAAATATAAAGGACCGCTTTTTTTTTTTTTATATATTTATATATATATATAAATATGTAAGACTAGGGAGCATGCACTTAAATGGAAGAAATTAGTTTTTGACTTTTGTTCTCCTCCCTTACAGAACAAGGAAAAAGAAAGAATTATAAATTTCACTTTTGTCTCGAAATAGGCCATCAGCAGAGCCAAATGTTACGTTAAAGAAAACTCCAAACATACATAAAATTAAGGGATGAATGAGGAATGATGTAAGAATAGAGTACCGGTAACTGAGAGAATGAAATTTGAGTGGGCTATGATGAGTTTGTATCAATATTAGAAATTAAGCTCTGTCTACTGTCTCTCAACTTCTTTTTTAATACAAATTAAGATACTAACCTAAAGTTAAGGCCATTTAAATATAATTAAATGTAATTCTAAAATGTCGCGGAATATATCTTTGTGCTAAAATTAAGGTAGGTAGATATTCTAGATTAAGGGACGAATAAGACCCAACAACTAATTCTTAACTACCTAGGTTTAGAAAATTGAATGGGATTTACTTATAAGTCTATAAAATTTCAAACTTTCCTAAAAACTCTTCTAGTAAATAAGGGTAAACAGCGGAATAGCGCTACTAGAAATAAGTAGTTAGTCCATGAATGGCTGGATAGTTGTAAGTCTCAACCTTTAATTATTTTTTTTTTTAAATCCTTACAAAATTAGTTTAAATCATACTTAATTAATAAGTCAGTAAATTGTATGGATGGATGAATGAGACACAACACACAGAGAAACCTGAAAAAATTGGAGTTTTAAATAGGAATTTGAGCAAATCCTTTTTTCATTTTTCTTTGAAATGGCAAAATACTCGTAACTGTAACATTCTTTTCCTCCAAAAACTATTTTATTCTCGGGAAGGGGGGTAAAAATTAGAGGAAGAAATAACATTAGAGAAAAAACTTCATTTAAAAGTTGACCTTGCTAGACAATAAATAACTCTCTATCGACAATCTGTTTTTCCTTTCTGAAAAGAATCAAGTTTATTCTCCTTATTCCTAAGTTATTGCTTTAAAATCTGAGAGTAGATCGGCGCTGGGGAGGTGTTCTTCTCGATTACTAAGATAACGTTGTTCATAGTACTCTCAGAGTGATTTTATGGACGTGGCAAGGCCGTGGGTTTGTTACTATATAGTAAAAGAAAAACCTAATGCTCAAATTTGAGAATTGTTACTTGTCTGATATTTGTCGGACTGGCGCCATCCGGGTACTTCATACTTAATATTTGGTACTTCGTGCTTTTGTGTTATAAAAAGATATACGAAAAGAAGAAAAAGTACAAGAATGAATTTTATCTAAAACTCAGCTAAATTCACACACCTCCCGAGAAGCTAAGTAAATGATTTTTTTAAACCACAACCACGTCACATAGCATTAACTTCAAAACAAAAATCAGAATATATTGGTAACAAAAATACCAATGAAAAGGTTTATCCGAATAAAAATCTTACTTTTCTACATGAATCTACTTGTTTGCTTTATAATTTGCATACTCAGCTGGTGAACTCTGAACATACACGTTTAAAAATCGCCAATAACAAGTAACGAAACGTTTCATACGTTAATGAAAAATAAAACAGAATAATCAAAAAACACAATACAATCTGCCTCTAAACCACGATTACATATTTTTAGCGTTTGGATTAAAAAGTAGAAACGCAAAATATGCATATATTTCCACCTTTAAGACTTTAATTTTTGCAAAATTTGTACATTTTTTCATTTTATCGCGAGCATGGGTGAATTTCGCTTAAATTCGTGGAAATTATCTTCATATTTTCGTCACTTATACCACCTAATTTGTATACGAATGAAATAGTATATATACTGTATACATAGTTTGTATATCGCGCTTATCGTTAATGCGACAGAAGTTCGGCCCTGCTATCAATCTTCGTATGTTGTTATTACCTAGGTAATATATGTCGAATACCTACAAGTATGGGAATTCTACGCCTACATCTATCTTCATCCATGTTGCTTTTTGCCTTATTCACTTCGGATCAAAGTACCTTGACTTCACATTGCCCAATACTCATTCACATTACTCGAGGAGGGTTTTCAGCTGTTTCCAGACTTTTGTGAGATCTGTGGTTAAAATTTTAAACACTTATTTCATTCGGATAAATGTGCATGACGGAAGTGAACGGGACATAGCATAACGTATCGCAACGGAGGACCATTGAATTCGGAAAGGGGGTAAGACTGCAGTTACTCTTGTGATGTTTAGAACTATCAACAGGAGGATTGTGTAGAAAAAAACTTTGGCGTTCAATCACAGCGCTTTTTTGCTACAGGAAAAATGCCGGATTTGGGGCTAAAATTATCTCAAGTGGGTCATCATAAAAAATTCTGAAATTTGGTCTCGAGGAAGCTTTGTATGTGCTCAAATCACAGTAAAAATGGCAATTTTTATTTTTGAGTGGTTTGGCCAAGAAAAAGTTGTTCATGGGAATTAAAATTGTGCCTTTCAAGCAGTGTAGTAATATGAAGCTGCATATACACATTTAATCCGCTTGTACTGACCAAACCAATTTGAAATAAAAGTTGCAATTTTGGTTGTGAGCTGACTACTATAACAAACAAAAATAATGATGATGAATCAGGAAATGAACTTGAAGTTGTCCCTCCATCAGACAATATTGACGTTTTGAATGCAACGTGTTCATAATTAGGTGTATCACCTGTTTCGAAAATAAGAAAGTTAAGTGTTGAACAGAGACCAAGAGCAATTAGCAAAAAGTTACAACAATTGACTACAGGCTTGTTTACCTGTTCCTAAAACACGCACATATCATAAATATGTACCTCTCTGTAACGCAAAAGTTAGATGCTTTCGCACTTCAATTTCTACTTTAAGGAATTAAATGTGAGAAAAGCATCGTTGCAATGCCTCCAAACAGGTGATACAGTTGCGTGTATTTACGACGAAAACTTATATATTGGAATTGTTGAAGATGTCAGTATCGAACATGATGATATGGAGGTTCATGTTTGCGAACCACCAGGACCACGAACTTAATTCAAAATTTCAAGAAACGAGAAGACATGGGTGCCTTTCAAGAACATTTTAAGGAAGCTTACACCCACTGAGCTTCCAACAGCGACTGGTCGGTGTCACACTATCACTCCTCAGTTGTGTGATGAAATAAACTTTTGGGGGAACACACTGTTTAAATGGTACGTAACCCAGCATTGTTCTTGTATGTTTTGCTTAACCCCTCTGTGAGTTATTCATCCACTGCCTATTGATTTATGATGTATATACAGTAAACTCCCGGTTATCCGTTCTTCTGCCTATGCTTATTTGTAGGTATAACTTTGTGTTAATAATAAAGGTACTTATAGTCAAATCTGGAACTCTTAATTTTGGGTATATAATAATATCATACAGACCTGTTATGGGGAGGAATTGTATATTTTTATGAGGTCCCCCACCAGAGATATATACCTGTGAAGTACGCACTTTTTTCCTTTTCTGCATTTTTAATAATTTCTATAAAAAAGGTGGACACGTCTAAGGGTTGAAACTTTGTGAATGAGCACCTCTTTATCCTGATTATTTACCTTCTTGCAAAAATTGTCTGCTCAACTCGGAACTTTTAACGTCAATGACCTACTTTTCACCCTGCTATACTTCATGGACGATAATGGCTAATACATAGCCTTGTAGCTTCCAATTTGCTGACCATTTTGGTTTTTGTTCCACATCGATAGAACAACTAAGGGCTGAGATACTTCAGATTCGGTAACCCCTTAGAACACCACCAAATGGCACATCTTCGGAAACAAATATGGCTGCCACTCGAAACCTAAAGTCACTAGAATTAAAATAATGATTGTTTTGAACTAACAACATGGTAAGGTAAGTGCACATCAAAAATCAGATTTTTTAAAAATTGTCAAGCAACGATTTATTCCTTTTCTGGAGCACTTGACATAGATTTACCCATACTTTTTCAAGTCCCTTGGATGTCGATATATGTTTTTTATTTATTTATTTATTTACAGAAGGTTTCAGATACAGCACAATTTGCCATTTTACACTGAAAACAGTAAATATAACACAACAATAAGAGAACTGCAAACAAAGAGAGATAAAAAAAAATTTTTTCAGAGAGAGTTTGTTTATACATGTTCTAAAAGTTGATTCGTTTACAAATATGTCAACGTTATCTGGAAGATGATTGTAGATGATTATAACAGAGTTCTACTGTATCTAATATTAAAACCGGCATTCACTTTTATCATTTTTCTGCCATGCATTTAGAAAGATTATGACAGTTTGCTTCCTCATTCCTTTGTTCATAAAGTGGAACATCAGCGAGTTTGATCTTACAATCAGCAATTTCATGTATCAACAGTTGCGATATTGACGTGAGTTGGAAGTGGACGTGAGGAGGTGTGTTTGTATAGGGGCCTTTATTCCAACCGCTAACTTCGCAAGTATTGTTGCAACATACGTTTGTAAAAGCTCAGATTTAGTTCATCCCATTTACTGGTATCAACGTGTTTATAACCTTTTGTCAGTGGCTTTGCGCTATTTTTGTATCATAATGCTTTGCGCTATTTGACGAATGTATTCTTGTAGACTTCATCCATGTCATATGTGTATTACTTTTAATATTTTTTTCTTCAGGAATGACATAGATGTTGATAATCCACAACATGAGCAGTATGCCTCCAATCTTCTTACCTCCTTAATCCAAGAACTGGAGACAAAAGCAAGCTCCATGAATACGGAGGAGCTTTTTCTAACGAAACTCAAGCTCATGGAAGCCGCAAATATGTTCAGAGTAAGTATTAAAACCTTCATGTTCGTCAGAGCACAAGTATTTATTGTAAATTCTAGCCAGTTTAAGTTTTCTACCCATTTTCACAAAAGCGGCTGTATTATTTCAAAGTAAATGTACTTTTTAATATAAATATAGTTCCTTTCTTCTCAGTAACAACTACGTATTGCTTTTCTCAGAAAATTAAATTAATTTACTATCATTACGTTCAAATATGGTAGCCCGTTACCTTATTGTGCTGTTTCTTTTACGTGATTCTGAAGTAAAGGTGCAAATTTGCTCAATTTGCATACAATATATGTGTATCTATGTGGCATTTTTTTTTTTTTTTAAGTAATAATATACAAACAGATTTCCCCAAACGTTTCTCTTTAAACAGTCAAATTTGAATAAATACATTTCAAATATACACAGAGAACAAATGTATCAAAACAGAACTCACGTTATAATTCTGCATTCTGCAATGTTGAAACTTTAATATTTGAAGCTTTTCGGTCCTTAACCTAGGGGCTTCATCTGGCGCAACAAAGATTTATTTTAATATTGTTAATTTTGTAATCCTCGTATTTGTAACCCCCACCCGCTGATTATAAAATACTTAGGATACATAAATAAGAAGATTCCATATACTACCACTTCTTCAAGACCACTACCAATATTAAGTTTATAATTAAACACACAATACAGGTTCAGTAATTTTATTTCAGCATGTATATTTATTCACAATATGGTAGATCATGTTCAACACATTGAGTAATATGCTCATACAATATTGTTCTCTCCAGCGTTCTGGCAACATTTAAAAGAAAGCAGTTAAATACAAAATTTCTGCATTCATAGTTGAAGATTGAGACAATCTTTAAATATTTATAAACACAGTTATACTTCCCTTCTTACACTTACACATATTTACCTGTTTATGAACACGAATGTTACATAATTAGCAATAACATACACCTTCCATATTATAATCAATCTTTGTTGCGCCAGGAAAAGCTCCTAGGTGAAGTAGCGAGAAGCGTTGCATATTGAAGTTTCAGCATTGCAGAGAACAGAATTATAAGGTCAGTTCTGTTGTGAACAAAACTTGGCTAGCTAGGTGACTTTCGTGCAGAGCGAGTGTCACATAATGATTGTAATGACATCCATCGTTTACCCGGCTTTAATGACCAGAGTACGCCACTTAATTGAATAGCTTCCCTGTTGGCATCACGATACCCGGTCATCCCGAAATTATATGAGACTTCTCGAACGGAATGAAGAGCGTCAATTATTTGGTTAAGCAAGAGTCTTTGTCTCGTGAAAGTCAGGTGGAGAAAAACTTCCAACTATGACTACAAAATAAGTAAAATGATCATTTTTGAAAATAGAATACTAACCTAAGAACATTTAAGATTCAGTGCAACCTTGCAAACGTCTTTGTCATCACAATAAACAGAAATATTAATACTTGTTTAACGTATGGAAATATTATTCGAATAGTAGGCTGACACATTGAAAATGTTATGGGAAGAATGCAACGTGAGGATTAGCAATAGGCAGAGGAAGCCTCAGTATATAAATTGGATTTTATTTCTTATATGAATTATTTTATTTGTGACTTTCAGGCATCTATGATGCAGGGCGAAATAGGGGAGGAGAAAATGCGAGAGGTAATCAGCAAATGCGTAGGTTGAATGTGGAAAATACCCGGTGTGACTGAGGAAACCCCTGGAGAAGCCAGTCAGGATGATCGGCCGCTGGTACCGTTCCCATGACCTCCTGAATGGGAAACCACCTCTACCAACCGAACTACGGCTGTTTGTTATAAATTATGTTTGTAAGGGTACATAATATTTGTAGAATTATGTGCAAATAAAACGGCCTTTAATAAAGTTCCTTTTTTTTCTTTTCAGCAACGATACAGTCACAATCCTTTAAGTCTTTTCCGAGTTATTCGGCATTGTTTGAACACAGAAATCAAATTGGTTCAACAGGTTGAAAATGTAAGTACTATAATTATGTTATTGTCAAAATAAAAGTTTATACATAAAAAGGGGAAAGATTTACGGAAAGAACAATATTCTAATGTAGTATATTAACTAAAATTGTATCTAAAAATTAATATGTTCCTACATTGATATTAATCATTATTATTAATTATTATTGTCATTTTGGTAACGGAAAAAGTTTTTTACCATAAGAACTTTTCCTCTATCCCCCGAACAGTCTTTTGTGTGTATGTGTGTGATATATATATATAAGGTAAATTTTAGACAAATAAAGGAGAAAAAAGGATTAGTTACAGCTTACTAACGACTAGATCACACATATTCACATGTACACACAAAAAAGTCACTATATTTCGTGTATTCACACTTTTTCAAGTAGCAAGGAAGACGGCGAAGTTCACGTGTTCACAAAGTACAAGTCTGAAGAGACAGTGGCGACACGTAGCGGACAAAACATCAAAACTGGAGAACAACTGACTGCTGTAGCGCGTAGATATCCGGAACTTGAAATGATATATATATAAACTTTGGTAAACTTTATTATTTTTATATGGGCCAGGCTAGTAAATTTGGACTTCGGCCCGTCACAATTCGCCTTTAGCTGTTAAGTGTTAAAATCCACACCAATGCCCCTGCCGGGACTCTTGAACCCGGGACCTTCGAGCCGATGGCCTACCGCCGCAGACCGCTCGAACACCCG